>JAXQKE010000012.1:0-101476 GCA_037042355.1 Candida sp. Y128-05E | reverse complement strand
GGTGGTCGTATGTTTGCTCCAACTAAAACCTGGAGAAAATGGCACGTAAAAGTTAACCATAACGAAAAACGTTATGCCACTGCTTCTGCCATCTCTGCTTCTGCTGTTACTTCTTTAGTCTTAGCTAGAGGTCACAGAGTTGAACAAGTTAAAGAATTACCATTGGTTGTTGCCAACGAATTCGAATCTGTTCAAAAAACCAAAGATGCCGTTGCCGTCTTGAAATCCGTCGGTGCCCACAAAGATGTCATCAAGGTTATCAAATCCAAGAAAATGAGAGCTGGTAAAGGTAAATTGAGAGGTAGAAGATTCACCCAAAGAAGAGGTCCATTAGTTGTCTACGCTCAAGATAACGGTATTGTCAAGGCCTTAAGAAACGTCCCAGGTGTCGAAACCGCCAACGTTAAACACTTAGGTTTATTACAATTAGCCCCAGGTGCTCACTTAGGTAGATTCATTATCTGGACCCAAGCCGCTTTCGAAGCCTTAGACTCTGTCTACGGTTCCGACTCCACCCAATCTGTCAAATCCGGTTACACCTTACCATCCAACATCATCTCTAACACCGATGTTACCAGATTAATCAACTCCGCTGAAGTCCAAGCTGTCGTCAGACCAGCCGGCCAAGCCACCCAAAAGAGAACCCAAGTCTTGAAGAAAAACCCATTGAAGAACAAACAAGTCTTGTTAAGATTAAACCCTTACGCCAAAGCTTTCTCTGCTGAAAAATTAGGTTCCGCTAAAGTTGAACAAACTAAAGCTAAACCTTCTAAAGGTCAATTCACCCAAGTCTTAAAAGACCAAGCTTAAATTAATCTTTTAGTTTAGTTTAGTTTTTTAATCCTGAAATAGGAAATTTATTTGTTGGATAGGAATAGTGCATATATTTTTCTTTAAAAATTGTAGACCATTACGCGCAATGGTAAAGTAGAGTCTATGATTGATATAGGCTCGAACTTTCATATCAGTAGCCGACAGTGAGCACGAACCATCACAGGGCATACTTTTTCGAGGTTTTTTAACAATTCTGTAAAATGGCTGCAAAACTGACTAAGCTATTCAATTGGATACCTTTTGTCTGTAAATATCGCCTGGCATAATTTAGGCGAGCTACAATTAATATTCATGAAAAACCATTTACTTAATGAATCACTAACGTGAACAGAAGTCTATAAACCTGAAGTATAATACAGAAGAAGAATTAAATATTTGAAAATTAAAGTGGTGCAATCACATTCAATTCGAAGTAACTTTTACCGGTGGTGGAGTCGGTTCCAATGACATTACCTCTTTTGTCAGTGTATTCACAAATGGTATATTGACTCCAGGAGTTGTCACACAAGACACGAGCACATCCGACTTTTGCAGTCGATTTCCAAATAAGTTGAGTGAAATGACCAGTGGCCTCAGAATATCCTGGGTTCGAAAAATCGTAATCGCTGATTTCATCATACCAAGCGTCAACGACACCAGCATCAGATCCGAAATCCCCAGCACCAAGGTTTTCACCATATGGTCCATACGAATGGATTAATTGAACATTGTCACAACTGAAAGCGGTGGAAGCATAATTTGCACCCCAATCAGCGATATCTTGATCCCAAACTAAATCTGGAACCCCGTGTAATGCTCTTTTTTCATTATGGGCTTCAAGAATTGCAGCTTCGAAAGTTCCCAAGGTTGCGGAAGATGTAGTTGAAGAAGCGGAAGTAGTTTCTTCAGTGGTGGATGATGGTGCCGATGTGATATGGGAGGAGGATGTAGTCGAAGAAACTAAAGTAGTTTCTTCAATAGTAGATGATGGTGCTGATGTGATTTTGGAGGAAGATGTTGATGAAAGAGTTGGCGAAACAACCACAGAAGATTGTTCAGATGAAGTCGAAGTGACAGACTCAACTTGTGAATCAGTCAACCCCAAAGATAAGCCAAGCAGAACTTGAATATTGGCTTTTAAAGCGGCTGAATCATTAGATTCAACTGAATTAGATTCACTCGATGTAGATTGGGAAATCTCAACGCTTGAAGGAGCAGCAGTAGTTGAGCTCGAAGCATCAGAAGGAACTGAACTTGAAGTGTCAACTGGAACTGAACTAGATGATTCGATTGGAATTACGCTTGAAGAAGCAACAAGAACTGAACTAGATGATTCGACTGATATTATACTTGATGAATCAGCAGGAACAGAACTGGATGATTGGACCGCAAAACGAGCAACATCAGAGCTAGATGATTCGACTGGAATTATACTTGAAGAATTACTAGCAACAGAACTAGATTGGACTGGAATTATACTAGAAGAACCAACATCAACAGAACTAGATTCGACTGGAAGTATATTTGATTCAGTTCCATTTATCGATATGGACTGTGTGGTCTGAGCACTATCTGATGATAATTGTGTACTTGAAACGGAGGAGTTTGGATATGTAGAAGTTTCAGATATTATATCTGAGGGTATAATACTTTCTATTTCGGAAGTGGATGCTGTAATTATTGAATCAACTGAACTTATGGTAGAAGGTTCACTCCAAGCTTCAACCCCAGGGGGAGGGGATGATATTGTCTCAGTGATAGTTGTGGTAGATACATATTCGGTGAAAGTAGTGGTTTCACTAACAACACCGACAATTGCCAATGAAGTTAAATATAATGATGAAAATCTCATAATGAAGGACTATAGTTAAGTTTTGAAAAGTGGTATTATTTTACCTCTAACTCAGATATATTGATGCATTTATAGTTTAGTTGGCATAGGAAGCTGCGCAGCATCAAAAGCATGTCATCCTCTGCCAGTATAGCTTGAACTGGCATGCTTGATCGTTTGTAAACCGACAACCAGCCAAAGATGGCAGGATCTTAGATGTAATAGTCGAGGTGCATAAAAATATTGTCATCTGATAAAAAATATCAGTCAATAAGAATGGGGATGCGAAGGAACAATGAAGTTTTGAGAGTTAAGCAAGGATACAACAATGATCACATCATCGACAGAATGTTCAGTGCTTGCTATAATTCTTACACTTTAGGAGACAAAAGGAAGATTACCACTATCCAGCAATGCATGGGGTGTATAATCAAGCAAAAAAGGCTAAATTAACTCTACTGCTTTTCATCCTGAATTATCGTTGATGAGATTCAAAGTATACTTCAAAAAAACACCAATTTTAGCTAAGACTTTATTTATGTTACTCAAAATCATAGATCTGGCCAGTTCACAAATATGCGCCATTGTTAAAGACTCAATACCACCCTTCACCTATGTACTGGTAACTAAATTTCATGTAAATAGCTTGTCCAAGTTTCAACCATGGTTGAACCCTTACTCAGCTAAATCTGGCAATGCAGATCACAGGTTTATGCACCAGAAAAAAATATCGAACCTTATTTGGGTGATTGACCAGAAATATGGAAATGAATAATAGTAGAGAAATTTGTAAAACAATCAACTAGTATAGGGATTGGAATAAGAGGGCATTACGGATATACACTGGATATATATGCATTCCACTCACTCCAAGGACCATTCAATGGGGTTGATATTGTACCTTCGATAATACTAAAACCATTATCAATACAACGCATAAAAAATAATTCTCACTGGAAAAGGTGGTTTTTGAGCTGGATGTAGCAAACGTTGGTCAGATGGCTGGTTAGTTAGATTAGTTGCATATACATATACATTTTGACAGACGTATATATGAAGCCATGTCGCCAATATTTGTTCATATCCCTTTGCAAATTTTGATCAGCTGGGGGATCTGGCGATTTTTTTCTTGATAAATTTCATTTGACCAGGGGATGTGGGGATATTTTGTTGATTATTCTAGACTACACTTATACATATTCATCTGGAAAACTTAACCGTAAATGAACTTTCTGGGTTTCGATTATATATATAAACATCCACTAGATTGTAGTAATTGGCTAGAAAGTCAAAATGAAATATTCGTTATATATCTTTTTAGCTTGTGTTAATGCAGTAGTTATTAGTAGTCTCCCTCTAGAATGGATTACAGTATTCAAACAAAGCCATACATTTACTACTACCATTTATGGTCCTCCTCCAGGTGTAACGGCGTACAGGGGACCAATTGGGGTTAATCCTGGAAGTTCTGGTTGCGTTACCACAGGAGGTTCCGGTAGCGTAATCATTGGAGGGTCTGACACCACTGCTTCAAATCAATTTACCACCCATGTTTCTGATGGAACACCAACTCCACTGACTTCGCAAGACTTTGGCAGTATGACTGAAAATTCTCGAGTTTCAACTGATACTACTAATATTGGATACAGTTCCATTATCACCAGCACTCCTCCAACAGTTTCAACTGATATTGCCAGTACTGGGAGCAGTGCCACTGTCGCCAGCAAGCATTCAAATTCAGAAAGTGGTAGTACTAATCCTACAAGTTCCAACAATGGTGCTTCGAGTGCGGCTGCAAGCAGCGCACCTGGTTCAAGTGGAACAGCTCCAATCTCCAATGCAGGAACCAGCGCCAGCGCCAGCACAACCGGTCCGGCTCAATTATTATCATCAGCCGATACCACTGCGGCAATTTCGACATCAACCACTCCCTCATCCACCGTAGCTTCATCGACGACATCTACAGCTCCGCTAGGAACATTTGAAGCCGATATCTTGAGCGCACATAATGCCAAAAGGGCATTATATGATATTCCACCTTTGGTGTGGGATTCTACTATCGCCGAGTTTGCCGACGATTGGGTTCAAAATTTCGATTGTGCAAACATTCAATTAGTCCATCTGGGAGGCCCCTACGGTGAGAATATCGCCGCAGGAACATTGTCACCCGTTGACAATTGGTATGCTGAAATCTCCAACTACGACTACAACAACCCAGTGTTTTCTTCTGATACGAGTCATTTCACCCAAGTGGTCTGGAAGTCAACTTCCAAATTGGGTTGTGGCCGTTTAGTATGTAGCAATTTCTGGAAACAAATCGTTGTTTGCGAGTACGACCCCAGAGGGAACATAGGAGGAACAGACCCAGCTACTGGAGTCTCTTACTACGTAGAGAATGTCTTACCCTTGAAGTAAATTGAATATATACACTAGTCCAAGACTTTCGCATAAGGCTGGGCGCTAAAATAGCCCCACATTAATTTCTTTCGTAAAGGCTGGAACAGCTGACATAATAGGAGACCAGGTGTGACCAGCACTGAGCATGGCCAAACTAGTAAACAAGTAATAGAGTGAGCCCTCCTGGCATTCAAACCCAACTGAGCTAAAATTTCTTCTGCTTTGTCGAATTTTTGTGTCGTTGTTGAATTTTATGACGTCAAGATTGACAGAAGATAAATTTTCAACCACGTATACTTAAGTCATAATCTTTGATAAGCTAAAAAGGTTGGATATACTTCTTGAGTAAACAAACAGGTACTGTTAGTTACTCTCATACTTCTAGTATATTCACAATAGATTCATATCTCTATTGGTCAACTTAAAAGGTTACTATTTATACTTTTTGATTGAAAATTCGGGGAATTTTTGTTGCTCTAGACGAATAGATACTAAAGATACTTGAAAACTTGATATTAGCTACACTAGTTAGTTGTTGATATTCTGATACTTTCCTGATATTCCATTTTGGTATTATTAGACAATAGGAGTCAAGAATAGGAGTTATTGATAAAAATAGAACGTGTGATATCTTACAGTTACAGTTCAAATTATAATTAAAACTGTGATCGATTTCTACAGTCTTGTTGTTTAACTAATTTTATATAAAACTTGAACCGTTGTTGAAGTTTTGTTGATTGAGTGATTTAATTTTTTACATATTGATTGTTGTTTTCTTTGATAGAAAACTTAATTAGATTTGACACTTATTTTATAGGTTTATTGCTATTACCTTCATTTTACTACCTTCATTTTTCATTTTTATTAATTTCTTACCATGCTTAAAGGGTTAAGAAAGAAAGCTAATGTCTTATCATTAGGAACCTTAGGAGACGGCGACGAAAAAGTCTCCACCAGTGATAACCACGAGAAAGTTTTGAAACAAGTTCATGATTTTGAATTGGCTTTGAAAGCCATGGATTTCTTGTTAGACGATCGTACTGTCGAAGGTACTGATTTGTTGAAAAAGGAATCTGAAAAAGTTTCGAAACAACCAACGGGGATTTTCCCCTTGGCTCTTGGGGTGATGAATTTCATTGAAGCTACTCTCGGATTCGAACCGGATGTTATGGATAGAGCTCACAAGACTCTTATGGAAGCTGAATCAGCCTCTTTGAATAATGCCAAATATAATTTGAAATACAAATTATCAACTTCCCATATTTACCCTCCGGGGACCGAATTCCAAGTCACTTATGCCGAATCGACGTTATTATGTGCTCTCTTGATGTTGTTGAAGGAAAATAATGGGATGGTCGAAGGGGCGAAAGCATTGCTCAAATTAAGAACCGCTTATAAAACCCTAGACCAAATTTACAAAAAAATCAATGAATCGGATACGATTTTTAATAAAAACATTAACAAATTGAAAATGCAATCGTTAACAAATTTCAAGAATTTGTCAAATTCAGATTTACCAGGATTCAAAATACCCGAATCAGCCAATTCTTCAACTGCTTCTTTGCAGTCAACTACGTCTGATTTGAAATTAATTCAAAATTTAGAAAAGATTTATCTTATGAGAAAAGCAAGAATTAATGGTACTAATTTGGATGATAATGATGACTTATACACGGGATTACCTTCAAACTATAACTTTAATTTACCCCCAAGTGACTCAACTGCTAGTTTACCCATCACTTCTAATTCGGTATACAGCTCCCTTCCAAATAGAGGAGGTTCGCCAGTTTCGTCAAGTAAACAACCGGCTCCTCAATTTAAAGTTGATGAAGATGAAGATGAAGATGAAGAGGACGATGACGAATTATTCTCGGACGCTTTGGATACCCCGGAAACACACACCCCAGTCTTTCCTCCATCATCGTCCATGATATCTTCAACTGTTTCCTCTATCCATTCCCCTGCTAATAACAGCTGCGATAATAATGATAACCATCTTTATGTTTCCACTATAGATGAATTCATTCATTCGGGAGTTCAATTATGTTTTGGGATTTTGCAAGTTGTCTTATCCTTAATTCCACCAACTATTGGTGCTGTATTATCTATTGTTGGTTTTAAAGGAGATCGAGAAACTGGTTTGAAGTTATTATGGAGAACTGCAATCACATCAAGAAACATTCATGGTGATTTAGCTTTATTATGCCTTTTAGTATTTTATGATGGCCCAGTTCAATTCGTTGATGTTGGATTTCAATTACCTGACAATGAAGATTCGAAAATTAAAGATGTTATATCATTGGATGGTAAAGTAACCGTTACTGATGGAGAATTGAAAAAGATCATGATGAATCCAGCTTTGTATACTCCTCAATTATTAAAAACAGCCAGAAAATGCTTCCCCCATAATGCATTATGGTTATTACAAGAGGGAAGAATTTTGGCAGCTCAAGGCCAATTGTACAAAGCGGTCGATTTGATGCAATCGTTCACCGACGATAAAACAAATATAATAAATATGCAACAGGTGGAAGCATTATTAATATTTGATAGAGGTATGTTTTATGCATTTAAACATGATTTTGATGCAGCTGCTCGAGATTTCATTCGATTAATTGATATTAATTCTTGGTCCAAAGGGGTTTATTTATTCATGGCCGCAAGTTGTTACCTTGAGAAATATAGATTGATTAAAATGGACTTGATTCAAGTCGACAATAAAGAAGAAGAGCTTGCCAAATATGAAAAATTGGCGTGCAAATATTTTGATTTAGCTCCAACATATGTTCCTGGACATGGTCATAATGCGATCAAAAAGAAAGGAGGTATTGGAGGTGGATCCAAAAAAATGCCGTTTGATAAGTTCTTGTTGAGAAAGATGAGCCATATTGAACAAAGAAAGCAACAACTCCCTGATGTAAAATTTATTGATTGTATTGGAACGTCAATTGTTCTTGAATTAATTTATTTCTGGAATGGTTATAATAGAATGCAACCAAAAGAGTTGGAGCAATCTTTAACACTATTAGGATACTCTGGTGGTGTTAATACTGAATTATCAGCAAATAATGACACCATCAATTATTCCAAATTTGAAGAAACTGTTGATGAAGCAATGATTAGGTACTTTTTACAAGGTTTAGTTTTGAGATCCATGGGCAAAGTAAACGAAGGGTTAGCATTGATTGATAACCATGTACTTCCTCAATATATCATTGCCGAGCAACCACAATTCAAATTTACCAAGATGGTCTACAGTCCATATTTATACCCCACGGCATTATACGAGAAGACAATGTTTATTTGGATTATACGAACTAAAACGAGTTCAAAAGTTGATGTACCTAATGCAGTGCAAGAATGTAAATCATGGTTGAAGAAAGCAGAAACGGTCGGAGAAGGTGATTACGAATTGAGTAATAGAACTGGTATGAGAATCAAAGCAGCTGGCGATAGATTAGAACAATTAAAAACAATGGCGTAGTGAGTGATTAAATGTTTAGATTTAATTATAATTATCATATTAATAGTGTATAGTTTTTAATCTATGTTACTTAAAGTAAGTCACAACCAAATTTCTTATTAAAACTTGTGATTGGAAGCAAATAATAAATCAAAAACAATCTCCGCGACGCTGGTTTGAACTGTACAGGGATATAGTTCATCATTAGGTATAACTAGTATAAGTGATCAATAGCATGACTCGCTTCGCTAATTATCTATGCTAATTAAAGTAAGTCTCAACCATGGTGGCGGCCACGTTAAATCTAAACGCCAAAGTTATAATCCAACCCAATGCCAATAAAGGTAATATTCCTGCTACAATGACCAACTGCAAATACCTTGCAGGATTGTCATTGTTATTCAAATTATTAATTCCAGTATTAGTTATGAATGGCAAAGAATTGAATCCGTATAAGGTTATGATGAAATAATACCCTACTGAACCAAAATATAATGAATTGCCTAGGAATAATGCAATGAATGAATTTTTGATTCTTAAAATGGGCAATAATAAGAATTGCAAGATATATAACAACCCCCAAATCACCAAGAATGAATTACAATGAATATCGAAACAAAAACCCCATTCAATATAGTTCAAACTATATTTACTACCCATTATACCATTATTGAAGATTCTGTTCGTGACAAACCACGATATAGTTGCAATAACACACCCAGTCAAATAGAAATCTATTACAACCATGTACAAAATCAACTTTACTATATCCCAAAATCTTGGCGAATACGCCAAACCCCAGGCAATGGCACTAACCAACAAAAACCCCGTCAATAATATGAGGAATGACGGATCGTCTCGGGTATAACTCGATTTACCATTAGTCGACTGTTGTTTGTAATAATAATGCGTTTTATACATTTTTTTAGGATTGATGATCAAATTAAAGATCTCCCATATAGCAGTTTCGAAATCCAATGTTGTAGGTTTGAATATTCTTCGAAACATTCGTTTTATGTTCTTTAATTTATCAACAATTGTCGGGTCTGTCCGTATATCCAGAAAGGTTGATGAATTATTAGAAACTATAGAGCTTCGATGCGGACTTGTAGAGCCGACTTGTGGAAACAAGTCTTGTGTTGTATATGGTAAGTTAATCCGCTTGCTCATACTACTTCTATACCAATTGTTGTTGGTGTTAAGCCTTCGTTACTACCCGTGTAAGTTGACAAGTTTTGTCTGAATCAATTTCCGGGGATGATGCACGTGAAGTCATACAAACGGTGGTCGGAATGAATTCCGGTCTTAAAATCAAAATTAGAGCAATCGATAGTCTATAGTATACCATTTATAATCATTTATAAGTAGATAGAATGCAAGGGAATACCAACACAACAGTGGGTAATTCGAGAACGGAGACTTCGACAACACCAGAAGGTGTGAATCCAATATTGCATTTACGTTCACAACCAGAGAAATCAAAGGACAAGAAGAAATCTAAATCAAATGTTAAATGGGAAGAGGATGTCATTGACAATGAGAATATGGGGAAGAAGAAATCGAAAATATGTTGTATTTTCCATCCAAATCGTGAATTTGGTGAACTGAGTGATAGTTCTTCTGGTGAATCGAGTGATGATTCCGATGGCGAGGGGAACATTATTCCTAAAGATAAAGGAGAGGACCATGACGATGAGTGTTGCAATCACAACCATAAGAAAGTGAAAGGGATTAAAAACAATAATCGCCCCAATGCTTATGAAACACAACCTAAATATGAAAATCAATCTAAAGTTCCTGAAAATGCTAGTTAGAAAATGACATCACCGATGTCATGATAGATGCTTGATATTAAATATACACAATAAATAAGGGATATATGGGCATTGGATAATATCTAAAGTTACTTTATTTTACTTTATATTATCACTGCCTTTGCCAATTCTGCTATGTTCAGGGGTTGTTTTTCTTGTTCAGGATTACTAAATATTCGAAGCTCTTCATTCCACATGGATTGTAGATACATCTCCTTCTTCGATTGGGACATATCATGTGGTTGATCCAGAAAGTATTTTGGTAATTGTTTTCCCAGTTTCTTCGATTGCTGATTGTCATACCGATTCAAGTACCCCATTACTCCGGTATTTGTTTTCAGTTTGCCCGAGTTTTTCGTGGAAACTTTACTGGGGAATCGACACCGTATAGAGGTATATTGTGACACAATCGTTTCATATTGGATTTTGATTTTATAGGTATTTAGAAATTGAAATGATTCGGTTTTAGGTGAATCTAACGTTAGGTTTTTATAATCGTTAAGTTTCTGTGTAGTACGATTCATTTTCAAAGGCTCGGAATTGTAATGTTTGTTGTTTATATGTTGTTGATATTGTTCCATTTCTTGAAACATGTTGAGGATATCAGCATTCATGGGATACTCGTCGCGAGAATCTTGATCGAGACTGAAATTGCTAGATTCTTCCAACTCTTCTGGAGTTTTGGTCCCATTTTCATCTTCTTCACTAGAATCGTCTTCGATTTGTTTAAGAACTCCCTTTTTGTTCAACTTACGAGGATGTTGACCGGATCCCAAAAACGAACTCACCTGGACGGCTGCATTATCAACCATTTTCGACATTTTATTAAATACCTTCCCAGTACCAATATCAATCAACGGGCTCCTTGAACTTTGTGAATCTTTTCCTAAACTTAAATTGGACGTAGAAGACGATGGCTGTAGGTTCCTGATTGAATTCTCGGTGTTTGAATATATGTGTTTTTTAGCATGGCTAACTTCCTCTCGTTGCTTTCTGATAGGTAAACTCTTACTTTTATCTTGTTTACAATCCAAGAACTTTAGATTATCCGCCTCCACTTGAGACCTTACAGGTCGTTCTATACTATTATAAGAAATCGAGCGATTATTCTGAGGTCGTATCTCCATAGTAGGATCTTGACTTAATTGATGATTTGAAAAGGATCTGGTCAAATTTGATTTATAATTATGATCTAATGTCTGCTGAAGAAGTAATGAAGACCTGCTTCTTGTTCTGTTGTATATCCCAACATCCAGTTGAATACTCGACGCTCGCTTCTGAGTTCCGTTCAAACTAAACCGATTTGATCTCCCTTCATCTTCCTCTTGTTGGGACTTTTTCAACCCTGAATTATAAGATAACGTTCGTCCTCTCTCCATGATTCCCTTCTTCTTAGATTAAACCTAGCAATATCCAATATGTCAAACTTTGACAAACGTTGATCCAATTCTATCTTGACGCTCCCGCATATAATCTGAAAAATAATATAGATAAGGAGAAAATAACCTAAAATTATAAAACGGTTTGGAAAATTAATGGAAGGTGAGAGAGAAGCATTTACCCTAAAACGGTAAATTACTGAAAATGTCTACTATATTATAAAATACATCAACTTCATTTCTCTTGGTATGTTAAATATTACATTATAAATGTAGTTACACAACGGTTGCAATTTTATGGCTGCAAAAATAATCACGTGAGATAAATAAACTACGATGATTGGCACAAGATAATAAATAATAAATTAATACTGTACAACTAGGAGTAAGTAAAGCTAAGCTAATATATGATATAATATGCTATGGTATGCTAGTTCATGTTTGAAAATATATTAAACCTTCTTTCAAAGTATCATTACACCCCAGGATCAAAGCTTTTTGACGATGAATAATAGTATTGGTCAAATTGACAATTTCGGTTTTTTTGGATTGAATCGTTTCAATCTTTGTAGTATTCTTTTTATCGGTGATGGTTTCAAATATTTCCGATAATGATTCAACTGTTTGATTTAAATAATTTTGATTCTCTTCGAAAATTTGACTAAAATTACTCACCCCTAAGTAGTAGGCAAAACAATATGTCCATTTCAAGGTCTTTCTTCCATTGGTTAAAGCTCGTATAGCATCTGGTAAATATTGAATATCGTTCCAGCTTAGACTCTTATTATCGAATCGTTTCTTTTGCATATATTCATTAGCCAATTTTTCAATATTTTCAATCGTCTTTAAATCACCCTTGGACGAAGATTCATGGGCAGCAAATCTTTTATAATAATGTAAATATCGTTTCAATGATTCTCTCTTTTTGCTAGCCTGCTTTTCAGCATCAGGATTCGATGGGACATACGAATTGCATTTATAATAATTCGAATGTTTTGACCAAGAATCGAGGCAGATCCAGCAGAATTCGTGTTTGCATTTGCTGCATGTCATATGATTACACCCACCATTCTTTTCAATACTCGATTGACAATTAGGACACGAATGGGTATTGGCGTCTATCCAATTGGCGGTTTCCGAGTCATCTTCACATTTCTTGATCCATAATTTGACAATCCAACATGGGCATGGTAAATGGTTTTCAAACTTGCAATTGAAGCAAAATTCGTGATGCGAAGGACATTTCACTATAGGTACTTTATCAATATTTTTCGGTTTCTCACCTTCTTCCAAATCCCCATCAATCAATTCAATAAAATCATTACAATCTAATCCGGGACACCATTGATAATTCCACCTAGTTTCAATGTAATTTTTAGCGCTGGCGATTAAAAGTCGGTTATTCATGAGTAAGTCGCTAGTTTTGATCGAGTCGGACTTATTCTCAATGATCCAATTAATTTCATCCAAGTCTCGATGAGGGATTGTGTTGGAGCAATTCGTATCAATGCATGTAATTAGATCGCCCTTATACACATTTGAATCAATGTACTGATAATAGCATCGTACACAATATTCATGATTACACGTTAATGAATAAACGTCAGTTTTCGGATATACTTCACAACAGATTAAACATTCAAAATTGACTCTCTTATCGAACTTATTATTTGATTTCAAAAGTAATCCACAATCTCGATATAACTTCTCACAATTGTCATAATAATCATTAATCACTTCATCGCTCTGCCATCGTTTATATTGCAACATGACTAGTATATCGTCAAATGAACAATTTGGCAATTGCCCTGACTGTAAATTGTCAACCTTGCTTAGATAGTTCTGTTTAATATAGTCAGTCATCTTCCAGGGCCTATACCATACCATAGCAAACGGACTTTTAAACACGTTCCCTTGATCTCGATCCGGTGATGGCGTGGGATACTCATCTTCATAGGTGATTTTATCGCTTTCAAATGATCCAATGGACTCTGTATCATCGCTGTAATCAAACTCTAGGCCACTATCCAGCATTACTGTTGTTTATTACCATTCAATAACAAAATTAATCTGGGTGCTTATATATATGAATTTTGTTGCATCCTTCTACGCATTTTTTGATTACTATGCTTCATACTTTCCTAATAAAAATGAAGAAGCAGATTAACCGAGGGAAAGAGAAACTACAAGGGTTATATTACTTGTTACAACTAATATTAACAGTAAAATAGTAAGTTAGAGAAAAATTTACGAAAAAATACAGTTTGATGTGAAATTTTTGATATTTGATATATATTGTCTATTGATTATGCTCTATTAATTTATTTATAAATTATTATTTCTTTGTACAAATCGTGATAGTATATCTTTCTCTTGTTGAACTATCTTGGAAATGACTTTGGAGTTGTCGCTAGGTTGAACAGGTTGGTAGTTTGCAATTCTTGATTTACACATAGTATTGATATAGGTTTCTTGACATGGAATCGTTAACAATTGTTTGATGTTGGCTATTCGTCTTTTTGGTTTTACTAATAAGATTTTGTGTTTAAAGATCTTATGATTTAATCTGATTAAGTTTTCAAGACAGTTGGCATAGATTGATAATGTACCATCAAAATTAATTTTAACTCCGTCATGCCATGAGTCTGGAAATTCCATATCCAGGCAACAATCATGAGACAGTTCGTTCTCTTCATGAGAATGATCGTGCTGTTGCTGCACTATTTCATTAATCATTTCAAACCCTTCTTCTTCGAACCACTCAATTCTCAATAAGAGTTGTTTGGCTTTTTCTTTAGTCAACTTGGAACTGATAAACGATTGAGTGAAGTAATTAACCAATGATATACAATCATTAGGATTGTTGTCGACAATAAATCCATATTTTTGTAATAACTCTAAATTTGACAAGTCTTTACCATAGCTATTGAATATTTCATAATTGTATTCTTCCAAAGGTATTCTTGCCATTACCACATCGCAGCATTTGGATCCGTCAGATAATTCTTTAGCTAAATCATCGTCAATTTCTTCTATTTCAGTTTGGGGGATATCTGATTCTTCAATTGTTGATTCCTCGTCCGACAACATTAAAGTGCTGGTCTCACTATGAGAATCAGCATCAGCATCAGCATCAGCATCAACATCAACATCACTTTCAGAATCTGATGCATCCATTTCTTGTTCCATTTTGGCGATATACTCCATAGTTATCTCGGATATTTCCTCCTCCGGTTCGGCAGTATCTGCATCATCGTGCTCAGAAGCATCGTCTGAATCGTCAGAATCATCTTCATTATCAGCGTCATCACCTACTTCCCCATCAGATGAAATATTACCATCTGAATCGAGTTCTTCGATTGTCCCATTTGAAATTTCAACACCATTTTCTTCCACACCATTTTCTTCTATAGTATCGACTTCATCGACTTCGCCGACAAAGTCTTCTTCGTCTTCGTCTTCATCCTCATGATCACAATCTTGCTCCCCACAAGCATCACAGACCTGGCCGTCACAAACAAAATTGACGTTTTCCTGGTTGGTCAACTTTCCATTTATCACCACTGGAGACACATGATTGAACAAATCGGCAAAGGGGACTAGTGACAATTGATAGAAATTATCAATGACAAATGCTCGGGAAGTTATACTAGTGAATATTTTCCCCATGAGGATTAAATTGGTTTCTTGTAACACCCTAGGAATGGCAACAATCGACTGATTTGCTTGAGCAAAGTTGGCACATTCTTGAACAAACTGGTTAAACTCCTCACCATCTAACAACCCCAACTTATCAAAATCAGTATTTTTCAAATTCAATTTATCTTGTTCATTCCATTGGAATATAGGGGTAAAGGATTGTTCGTAGTTAAATGTGGCTAAATAGCTATACCAGGGACTAGAAGTCCCAAACGATAATTCATAAATCGTTGCCAAAACCAAGCCAAAGATCCCCTGGGAAATATCCACCTTATCAAACTCATAATCGACTAATAAATTATAAATCCCCGAATTCTTAACACTTAGTACATTAGATTTGGGTATTCTCATCAACAAAGGATCTTCATCTAGCACTGATAAATCAGGTACAAACACACCTAATCCTCCCAATTTGGAAGGCTTCACTTGTAATTCCTGTCTTAAAAAAGCATTCTTGTGTACCCAGTCGAGTAAATCCTGCAATTCACTCATAAATACCCTAAATACAAAAGGGTTTGCTCTTTTGCACCCAAAAGAACCATTGGCTCATCTAGTCCTAAATGGGAAGTTATCCGGGTAAATTAACATTTCTGGAAATGGCACGACCTCAAATTTTCACTATAAAAGCAGCCGATTCCCTCGACCCTAAATTAAAACACTATCATCAGTAGTGGTTATACTATACTTATATATAATATAACTTTACTATAAAAATAAAGATATATAGTGTTCATCATGTTCCGTCGATGGCCATGATTTTCTTACTATCAAACACCCATAGCTATTTATTTATTGACTAAACTAACAATTTGGGCACAATAAATATTTCGTTTCAATCTTTTAGATCATTTAAGCATTTCATGTGTTTATTCAAGCTCTGATTATATGTATGCAAATACTATTATATTCAGATGAAAACATGATGCGACATAATATTGTAAATAAATGTAGATTAAACAACTATTTTGATGAGATGGATAATGTTTAAAAATTACTTGAGCCGAGTTTACTTGAATGTGTTTAAATTAGAGTTGAGTTTTGAAACCTCTGTCCTCAAAGGATATTTTAACTTCACTTTAATGGAATATTATTCACTTGATACTATATTAACCTCTTCATTTCTGTTCTTCTTGTGTTGCTAGCTCCACACAGAAGAATAATCAATCTCATCATGCTAACAAATTGAAATACTAAACTTGTCAAAAGTCTTTTTTAACTTCAATTTTTGTTAGATTTTATATTACATTTCTCTACATGACACAAATAATAAAACTCTAACTAACAGTCTAGTCTCTTCTAACTCCACCATCATCTCTTCTACTAATCTTCACTTATAATAAATATCACGTGATTTCATGGCAAATCGGATATAGAAAAATTTGTAATACTGGAACCATCACTATCATATTAAACAATCACTCATGGCACATAGATTAATCGTAAACGTCGTTCTTACAGGAGCTTCTGTATTTGGTAAAGCTTTCACTGAAGCTTACAAACAAGCTGCTAAAGCCAGTGCTGCTGGTGCTTCTGGTGCTGGTCCCGCGAAAGCAGCCTCAGTCGGGGGGATCCCCGTCGATGAAGCTTTAAAAATTTTGAATATCGAACGAGAACACTTCAATAAAGAAAAATTGGATGAAAAGTATAATTATCTATTCGAAGTGAATGGGAAAGATAAAGGGAATTCGTTCTATTTGCAATCCAAAGTGTATTATGCCATGGATACTTTGAATAAAGAGTTGGATTATCTACAGAGTATAAAAAAGGAAAAAGATGCAGAGACTAGTTGAAATGAAAAGTAGTGAAAACTAGCTGAAAGCTGGTTGAAAACTAGCCGAAATTTAGTTGAAATCTAGTCACTAGTAATTCCAAAACTACCACAAGTATAGTTTAAGTCGAAATTAATTTTTTTTTCAAAAATGATTTTCAACTTAATCTCTTCACATACCATTCTTATACTCCTTCTGTATATTGTACATAGTCTCTTAATATATGAAATTCGTTAAACGATCGTATAACTTCTTCGTTTAAGTGTCATGCACTTATATGTAGGAGCAGCGTTTTTCAAAACACATCACTTAGTAAACTTTACCACGCTAAGTAGATTGATTAGTGTATCTATTATGAGTGAGAAAGAGGATGATCAGTTGTTACAGGATGCTTCGACTTTATTAATGTTTGCTAATGTCGCTGCTAAACAGCAACAGAATAAGAATGAACAAGCTCCTCGGAGCTTCGAAGAAGCGACTAGGAGACAAAGCTTTGAAGCGACCAGACAAAGCTTAGATGCTAGACAAAGCTTGGATGCACCACCAAGGAGGCAAAGCTTCGCAGAAGCACCCAGGGAGCTTCCGAATCCTACAAGTCCCCCAGCTCAGCCAATTATCCAGAAATCTCCAATACTAAATGTAGTGTCTCCTTCAAATCAGCCATCACAACTACCTAGGTTGAATGCAATGCCGTATTATGGATTCCCACAACATCAGCAGCAGCAAAGTCTTCCGAATCCACAATTTTCACAAGACCTACCCCATCAAAGCTTGAACCTGATGCAGTCACCTCCGATACAGACGCAACTCGCCACACTGGCTCCGTTACAAAGACCCATACAACCATCCATACCTCAAAACTTGCCTATTCATCCAAATACTCAACCTAGTCCACCTGATCAAAAAGTACTGCCCCCTCAAGAGAAGTTTCAGCCTCGAAAAATGGTGAAAATATCTCCCAAACAACCAGTTAGAAGGGGTTCCATCAGCCTGCTCATGAATGATGACCAGACTCCTCCGGTACAAGTAGATCAGTCTTTGATTGGTAAACAGAAAACAGTGAGTCCACCTTCAAATTCAAATACTTCTGAGCAGCCCCATAAACGTTCACAGTCACATCCTGAGATTGGCGCTAACAAATTATTGCTTCTTTCACCTAAACGGTCGCCTGTTCAAAAAGGGATTAATTTGAAAACGGGTGAGCGCGATACTACCAATGCCATGATAGCTGCTGCTGCTTTAGCAGCTGCCGCAGAAGTACCGTTTCCATTGAAACATGACCCAGTTCAGAATATCATTCATCCACAACCGGTAAATCAACCAATCCCATCATTACAACATACTGAACCCATTAAACCAAGCAAGAGAAAAAGTCCTGTTTCGCGGAAGGCAAGTCCTCTGACGAAGAAACCTACAAGGAAACAATCGCCAGCTCAGAAGAAAGAGAAGAAACAAGAACAGAAGTTAGTGGTTGAGCCACCAAAACCAGTGGAAGTTCCAGCCAAATTAACCCCGAACGAGGAAACTGAGCCCGAGGATGATGAAAGAACTGATGACGAAAGAGAAGAGGTAAAACGGGAAGAATTCAATATCCCTCCTTTTGAATCTTATAAAGCTGAACCGGATTCCGTTTTAATTGAATGTATCTGTGGAATCGAGGAAGATGATGGGTTCACAGTTCAATGTGATATATGTTATAGATGGCAACATTGTAATTGTATGGGGTTCACCGATAGTGACGAGCTTCCAGATATATACAAATGTTATTATTGTGATAAATTGAAATGGGGGAAATTTGATCCTCAAGAATGCCAACAAAATACCATTAATCGTTTAAACCCAAACAGGAAAGGTCCACCAAAGAGAAAACAACTGGGTTCGGATAAATCTGAAGACAAAAGTACCACTAGTTCCAGTTTATCAAATATTTCTAATGGCAGTAATGATCAACCCACAACTAAAAAGAGGAAAATATCTGAAAGTAATGATAAACGTGAAGTGCCAGATGTTACAACCACCTCGCAACCTTTAACACTTCCGATAAAGGATAACGAATTATTGAAGGATGGTGTATCGGCAGAATCCTACGAATCGGTGTACTATAATCTAAAAGAGAATGATTATAAGCGAGGTCAAATTAGAGAATTTTTGGCAGACAAAGGCACACAATTCTATAATGAGTTTTTGGCGTTACCCAAATCTGAACAATCCAAAAAAGCATTATATGATGTAGAAATAATGTCACCACATCAATTTAAGGCAATAAAATACGCGAAGATATTTTTACCAAATTATCAAAAGTACATGTCAGAGAATTTCAAAAACATTATCAATAAAAACAAAAAACACAATAAATTTACTATTAAAGTAAGACCTTATTCGGATAATCAGAAGCAAAAATTCAATGGTATATCAAAGCTGTCATTATTCATTTCTTCCAAAGACGAATTGACAATTCCAGAGGATACACCCATTATCGAATATCTCGGGGAAATAGATTTGTTTGAAAACTATGCTAACGATGCCATAAACCAGTATCCAATTTGGGGCACCACAAAGCCCAAGGTTTTGAAAACAACTATAAAGACACCAGAGAATCTAAGCGTCGTACTTGATTCGAGGTTTGTGGGAAACGAATCTCGTTTCATTCGTAACGCTTGCCCTGCAGCAGCAAATTGTCGCATCAAGCAGATATATGTTCCTGAAACCAAATCCTTTAAATTTATTGTGGTTACATCGAAGGACATTGTGTTAAAGTCAAATGAAATCGACGAGGAATTAAGATTAAGTTGGGAGTGGGATCCAAAACACCCAATTTTACAATTGTACGAGAATAATGAGAAGTTTGAACTGTTGCTGGATAACAGCAAGCGTGCTTTGATAGCATATGTGGATAATATTTTATATTTTGTTGAATGTGGATGCTCGACATCTAACCTTAATACATCTTGTGCATTATTCAAAGTGAAAAAGGCAACGGCATATTTATTGAGATCCACTAGAAAGGCATCTTCAATAAGTAATATTAATTTAACCAAGTCTAAAGACGAATTGATATTCTCTCAGGAATCGAAGAGATTTGTATCTTGGGATGATAGGTTGACTGAACGAGACAATAGAATTGAATTTAACTTATTGGTAACCACCAAAAATATGAGGCTGGACCAAGATAAGAGTAAATCAGAATCGAAAGATGAAATAGAATCGTCAAAAGCAGCAGAGGTCAAACCTGCAATGTTGATGAAGGTTCCATATAAGGAGCAACTTCTAGCTAGACGCAAGAACATTGTATCAGAAGATAAAGGAAATCAAATGGATATTGACGATGATTCAGTTTCAAATACGAATGAGAATGAAACACCTAAAATTTTGCCGTTCCAGGTAGTTCCTGAGCTTGCTCTTAAAATTGAAAAATCGATTGATGATACCTTGAAACCAATTGAAGCTGAAATCAAGGGCACACTTACTGAACATGGGAAAGTTTCTGAAATATTACAAGAAGAAGCTCCTGTCAAAGTGGAAATTACGGCAAATAATACAATAGATGAGCATAAAGCTCCTCCAAAGGATGAAGCAAGTAATACTCTTGAAGAGAAAATTGAATTGAAGCAAACTACAGAACCATCCGAGCCTAAACCAACCGTAGTGAAGAAACTATCATTTGCCGATTATAAGAAAAAGTTGAAATAGATTATCATATTTGTAATATAGAGTTCTGTATATTAGTGTATAAATCCGTAATTAATGAATCTCAAGTTTTAAATACCGTTTAGTTGATTTTGTCTGTAAAATCCCTACTTTTTGGAATTTTGGTTGATTTGAACTGAACACCAACACACACCAAGGTTGGGTCAATTATTTGAATATATTATTAGTGGATTTTTTTTTATAACCGCCTATATTGAAAAATCCTATAAATATCTAAAATTGGACTTTAAATTAACCGTAGTAGCAATTAGCAGAATTACCTTAGCCATCTATGGGGGGGTTTTTTTTTTTCTTTTTTTTTTTTTTACATGCATATATTGAAAATGACCTATAAATATCTAAAATTGTACTTTAAATTTACCATATTAGCAATTGGCAGTACCACCTTAGCCACCCATGGGCTCTTCTCTCACGCGGGGGTTATGGAGAGGAAACCGTAGTAAAAACCTTTTTCAGGGGGAAACAGTATATTGCAGGCACTTCTACAAAATTCGTCGAATTTAACAAGAAAATCATCTGCCTGCGTAGCGTAATGGTTAACGCGTTTGACTTCTAATCAAAAGATTCTGGGTTCGACTCCCGGCGTGGGTTAATATTTTTTTCTTTTTCTTGATTAAATAATTAATATAACATATACATCACAAATAAAGCGTGTAAAAAGGAAACTCTATCATGTCTCGCTCATCTAAAACCTCTATCTATATTTTATCCTATTTTATACCTTACTATTTAGGGATAGTAATATAAATGTAATTAAATTAGTCTTTCGAATAACGGATAATTTTTAGAATCAAGATCTATTCATTATATTTGACAGACTATGCAGTTTGATGATTGTAATATCCTTAACAAGATTCTCTATCATTGAATTCTAGGATATTCTTTATTAATGCCTTGGCGTGGGGTTTATCAGCTATAACGTGCGAAGTGATGTCGTTATTATTCAAATATTCTTCTGTAGTTGGCCCAATAGATGCTATTTTAATGTTTGACGGTATTTCGATTGATTTTATATGTTCAACGATCAATTCAGTACCTTGTGGACTGAAAAACATAATCCATTGGGTGTTATTAATATCTTTGATATGGTCTTGAATCTCTTCCCATAGCTTATTGAAATTATCAATGATGTCTAATCTCGATTCAGTTTTATAAATGACTTTTTCAATTAAATTATAATTTGCAGTTAATAAAGCCTTGGGTATAATATCTTTTCTGATCACTCCCGTGAAAAATACGATTCTTTGATCCAATGGCACCTCTTGTTTCACTAATTCACTCAACTTTAGCCCATTTCCAGCGTTAACACCACCTCTAATATCTTTAAATCCCAAGTTCTGTAAAACTTCAGAAGTCGCTGGCCCAACAGTGTATGCAACCTTATTAAAAATTTGATTTAAAATAGTTTCATCAGAAATCTGAGATAAACAATCATCAAACATTTCCACTGCTCGTTGACTTGTAATTATAAACACAGGTATCAATTCAAGAAATTCTTGGCTTGTTAAAAATTCAATTGTAGCAGCTCGATCATAATGCTCATGGTTCAATAAAGGTAAGAACACTGGACTGAATCCATTCTCTTTGAACGTCTCTTCATAAGGATCTAATGGAACCGTAGCGTTCTTCAATAATAGTATATGGTTCAGCATGTTGCTTTATACAATATTAAAATTAAAATACTTGAATCCAATGGTTCCAGATTTATCAAATTATTCTCAACTATATAAGCGAAATTTGAAAAAATATGAAACAAATACGAAACAACAACAAAACACAATTGATTTCCATAATGAAACTAACAAACTCTACGGATATGAAACACACTGTCAAATCTAATTAATATATATTAACTAAACTAAATAAAACTATTATAATCAAAATCACTCTTTATTGTACATTATATATGTATAAGCCAAAAAAGTTTATTATGTGATTTGAATATCGAAAGGAAGTAAAACGTAAACACCATATTAATCACCCTTACCCTGAAAATATATTTTCTTTTTTATTAACCCTTAATTATAAAACACCATTTGTGAAAGTAATCATGCAATTACTCTCGCTATTGGGTCTGCAACATTATTATCAAACACCATATCAATTCTTTCATTACCAACCATAAACATACCAATTGTATTTCTCATAAAAGTTTTACACGATTCAATGGCGGCAAATTTGTAACCCATTGTGCCCATGAAGAACAACCCAACAATGAAAACCAATACCGGGAACCAAAAGAATAACAACATTTTATCATTCTCGACTGTTTTTCTTGGATGGTTGATATACGAAACAACCATATCTTCAGAAGAATCTGATGTGACACCAGCATCTTCCATGGTTTCATTGGTTGTGGTAGTGATTGACTTTTGTTGAGTTTCGTTATTTAAACTTTGTTCAATACTGGTTTTTGGTTTCATACCAAATGATTGACCAAATGGAAACAAATCATCATATGATGGTAATGTAGAGTCCATTTGGGCACCTTCTTCATCGTTACCAAATACATTCTTGACCTTTTGCCATATACTTTGATCTTCACCATCTTGAGTTGACGAGGAATCGGCAGAATCTGGATTTTGAATTATCGTTGATCCTGAAGTAACACTGGTTGCTTCTGTATACAAATCATCTTCGATATCATAATCGTCTTCTGATCTAATTGAACGATTTTCATGATCATCTTCTGATTCAAATTCAGAGTCGGCGTATTCTTCAGAAGTATCATCTAGCGAAATCATATTATTAACAAACGATTTGGTTGCATTTGAATTTGGTGGTGCAGTCATTTTTGAAACATGGGTACCATAATGCATGGTGAACATTGAATTCAACGAATCCAAGCTACCAGATTTGTTAACCAATGCACCAAAATCTTCTTGTTGTGAATCACCTTGTTCAATTTCTGATAAGTTATTGAAAACATCAACCACGTTTAAATCACAATAATCTTTCAAATATTTATCATTTGATAACTTCAAATTCCAATTGGATTTGCAATCAATGAAAATATTCATAAGATTTCTATAACCACAAATGGATGCAAAGAATAACGGAGTCAATCCTTGATTGTCTTGAATATCAATTTTACAGCCATGGGTGATTAAGAACTTAATTAAACTGGAGTAATTCTTGATTGTGGCTAAATGTAACAATGTTTGCCCTTGATCATTACACAATTGCCAGTTTGGTATTATGATTGGACAATTGGGTAAATCAACGAGACTTAAGAAATTGATCAAGATTTCTTCTGTGGCCAAATCCGATTTCGATAACGCTTGCACAGCCTTGTGGGCATTATCAAACCATTCATTTTCATAACTTCCATTACCATTTTGATTCGTGGCCACTGGAGTGTTATTTGGAGATCTTGGTGAGCCGTTGGAACTGTCGTTACCAACAATTCGTTTGGCGATATTCTTGGCATCTTCCAATTTACCATTCATCTTCAACCCGACAATTTGTAACGCCAATTCAATCAATTGACGGTCAGTGTCATCGGTATAGGTGAAGATTTGTTGATTTTGACCCACCATGACATTATCAAGATTTTCAAAACTGACTAATACTTGGCCCGGCATAATTGCTGGTGGCAAATACGTAACAATGGTTGTTTCTGACCAACAATGTGTCGCCAATGCTTGATTAGCACCAAACTTGACAGACAAACCGGGTCTAAAATTGAAACCTAATAATGTCACCTCAATTCCACCTCTTATAGGACCTTGCGCCGGTATAATTCTTTGAATTGTTGGTAAATTCGATAATTGGTGATTGGCGTTTGGTGAAAATGTCGACGATTGCGGTTTTGTTTGTAAATGGAATGGATTGGTCACTGATGTATTAGTATCTGAATTTGAAATTGGCGAAAACCCGGTAGACCCATTGAACATGGGGTTGGTGGATAAGTTCAAAGAATCGTCGACCGATAATTTCTTCCTCTTACGAGTATTGTCATCGGTATTTGTTTGAGACTCCGATTCGTCGATACTGTTGGGACTCAACGGGGTCATTTTTGTATCATTAGCATCTGGACTTTTATTAGTAGAAGTGAAGGTATCATTAGTATTATTATTAGTGGAGATTTCGTTATTCATGGCGTTGTTGATATGGTTCATATTGGGGATGTAATTATTGGAATCCTCATCAAACTCGCGTTTGATGGAGATGGATGATCGTTTGGAGGAGTTAAATTCCAATGCTTGTAAGTTGGTAGACGAGTTGGCAATGGAAGTCAAGCCGCTTCGCGGCAATGAAAGCTCAGACTTGTTTGGCAAAACCGTCGAGTTAGTCTTCTTACGGTCCATAATCATGATTGGAGAACTCAATTGTTTTGCCACCACTTGATTATCACCATTCTTGACCACAAAAAGTAATTTAAATCCTTCCAGTTCTTTATGATGGCGACAATAACAGATAATTCTAGCTGAAAGTTCCAATTCTTTAGATTCATCATTCAAGCCCAGGGGAGAAGGAAAACTGACAATTTCTTTACAGTTAAAAATCAAGGCTTTTTTCAACATATTTTCATTGGCCCAGGAGTTTGATTTATCCTGGCAACTAACATTTGTTTCCCCTTCAACTTTACGTCTCGACGCTCTTTTCTGTTCTCTTTTAATACACCTGGAGCAGATATTACACGAAGTTTTACCATCGGAGGTTAAAACATAGGCATCGAGATATAATAAATTTTTCGTTAAAGTTTCATTCAACAGACTAAAGTCCTGGGCGAGACAAAACTTATTCTTGGAAATCAAGTCCTGGGGTATGTGTAGAAGTAACTCGGGAGGAGGGGGGTAAATATTAAACTTTAATTTTATTTGGGTCTCGACTCGAGAGTAGGTGGGGATGTTTGATAATTGTAATTTGTATGGCAAAGAATCCATCATAGCATCTGAAAAATCAAGATACGAAGGATCGAAAACATTTATGGACTGAGGACACGGGTTCATATTAACATTACCAAACTTTAGTTTGGTGACTTCATCTCTAACAAACTCATAATCATTTAAACTGGAATAATCTTTAAAAAGGTGGCTGCTGCCACCTTCAGTCTTATTATTATTACTATTAGTAGTATTATCATCAAAGTTATCTCTCATAGGTTCATTTTCATCCAAACCAAAGTTATTATAATCCAAATGAGGATTATAGGTAAAATTATCATTCAAATTATCATTAATATTTAAATTATCATCCAAACTCTCATCTAACTCATTCACTAACTCGGGGGAGTTACTTATAGAGTCATAGACTCTTTGGTCTAAGAACTCATCTAAGATATCATGATCTATATGTTGATCTATACCATTAAAAGGTTGTAATATGGTATCTTCTAGCGAAGTCATT
This sequence comes from Candida sp. Y128-05E, assembly GCA_037042355.1. Lineage (NCBI taxonomy): Eukaryota > Fungi > Ascomycota > Pichiomycetes > Serinales > Debaryomycetaceae > Candida > Candida sp. Y128-05E. The sequence goes on along the minus strand of JAXQKE010000012.1, from coordinate 75,251 downwards.
ATTATAGATACCCTTTTCCAGTTAATCTAGTATGTGTTAACTGGGTGTTTATTTAGATAGGTGGTGGTTGGTTGTAAAATCACCAAATATTGATATTTTGTTGGGTAATTGAGAAAAAAGCAAAAAAAAATAGGAGTTGTCGTAAAAGTCACATGATTATGTCAAAGAATTAGACACACGACAAAAATAATGGAGGAAGGGATTTTTCAACCGACATGGAGGAAGTGAGAGATTTACATTAGATATTTAGTTACAACAAACATGCCTAAGAATACATTATACGTTACAGGGTTCTCTAAAGAATCTAAAGCAGCTGATTTAGCTCCTGACTTTGAAAAGTATGTATGAAGTTGGTGTTGACTATTATTAATCTTTAGCTTGGTTTTGGTTGGGTTGTTGGTTTCGTTGTTGGTTTGTGTTATATTGCGGTTGGTTTTTTTTTTGTTGTGTTGTTTATGGGTTGCTGGTATTTTTACTCAATTGTTGGATTCAGGTATGATTAACTCATATTTGCTACCTTCTCATTTGTTGCCATATCCATTTATGGTATTATGTCCCCAGTTTTTCATTTTTCATTTTTCATTGATCAATTCGAACTATCATACATGTCCCCCGCTTGACTCAATATATCCTAATTTTCCTCAGACTGACTACCACTTCATTGATTCAATTTTCATACTTGTCCTACACCAATTTGATTTCCTTCATTCAATTGTTCCTTCTTATGCTCCACTTGATCATCCATTTCATTGAATTTATCAACTGATCTTATTTATCCTCCACTTGATTATCATTTCATTGATTATCTTTCTACAGTCACTCTTATTATTTCAACAGGACTATATCTTTTCATGTTATCCATCAGATCCTCCATGATTCGTTTCTCACTATCCATTGAATAAAATATCCTTCCATGTTCATTCTTACTACATTCCTTTTTCCTTTTCCATCAAATCTATCCATGATTTGTTCTTTACCATCCCATTGATTCAATAATTCCCAAAATTCCCATATATTCTCACTTTATCCAATCATTTCCACTTTCATCAAACCATTAATATCCTCCCATTTTTCAAAAATGTATAATTCTCCACATCACCGGTTCTACTATCTAATCGACTTAATTTCCTTAACTTCTTTCTTTTTCAATCGTATCCTGTTCCAATCAATTACCAAAAAAATCCAATCAATCAAAAAAAGTTAAAGATATCAACTATTATTCAAAACTAACAAATTTATAGATATGGTGAATTAGTTCGATTAGATATTCCTCCTCCAAGAACTGATGATGGTGAAAAATATGCATTCGTTGAATACAAAGAAGCAGAAAGTTGTGAAAATGCCCTCGATTTAAATGGTAAAGTCTTGCCTTACTCTTTGAAAGATGGTTTAGTCGTACAAGTCGCTAGATCGGATCCATACTCTAATAGAACTAGAGGTGGATTCAGGGGTGGCCGTGGAAGAGGTGGTTATGACAGAGGTGGCTACAGAGGTGGTTATGGATATGGCGGTAGAGGTGGATATGGCTATGGTTATGCTCCAAGAGGTGGCTACGATGGTGGTTATGATGGTGGTAGAGGCGGTTATGAAGGGGGTTATGGTAGCGGTAGAGGTGGCTATGAAGGTGGTAGAGGCGGCTATGAAGGTGGTAGAGGCGGTTACGAAGGTAGAGGGGGCTATCGTGGTGGATACGGCGGTTACGATGGCGGTAGAGGTGGTTACGAAGGTAGAGGTGGTTACGAAGGTAGAGGTGGTTACCGTGGTGGATACGGCAGTTATGAAGGTGGAAGAGGTGGCTATGGCGGTTATGAAGGTGGAAGAGGTGGCTACGGTGCACCAAGAGGTGGTTATGAAGGTGGAAGAGGCGGCTACGAAGGTGGTAGAGGCGGTTATGCCAGCCGTGGGGGAAGAGGTGCGTATGAACGAGACTATCGTGGTGATAGTGGAAGAGGTGACAGTTTAAGTCAACCAACATATGATAACCGATCTGATCGTGAATACCGTAGTCAACCAGAACGTGACTCTACTAAGGAAGGTGGCGACTATGACCGTCCAGCTAGAGAAGACCCGAAACCTGAAGCTAGAGATACTTATGAAGGTGGTAGTGGAAGTGGTGGAAGATATTCTAGATCTCCCTCTAGAACTCCATCAAGAAGAAGAGAAAGATCAAGAGAAAGATCTAGAAGTCCGGAGAGATTTTATCCTGAAGATTAACGAACAAAATCCACTCCTAAAAACATCTGGTGATCAACCAAGTCAATTGTAAACCATTAAAATTGTAATTTCAAAATAATAAATGTATGTATCAAAAATATCATAAAAAAAATCGTTATATATGTACATGTTATAGCATTCCTCCAACAATACCACCAACAGGATGGGTAACACGAACAGGGTATCCTAATAAAACCGAGGATGTCTGGGGTGTTTTATATGCGGTCCTAACAACAACTTCACGTAGTGTTGACATGACAGTTGATAACACCAAGGTGTCTAAATCAATGGATAAAGTACTGTCTAAATTTCCTACGGCAGTTTGGGTATCTTGATAGATTTGTAATTTCGATAATTCAGAGTACTTTTTCGGAATGAAAGTGGGATCAAAATTATCACTGGCTTTCAAGTTTCCAAAAGGCGGTAATGTTTTGCTAACGTATTGCTCTCGATGATTCGCATGTGGATATTGGTCTTCCTTCATTATTGGGCAATTGGGGTTGGGGTATGGGTTAGGAAAAGTTGTATAGTCGTTCGGATCGTAATCTAATTCGTGGGGTATTTGAGTAGAGCCTTTCTTTTTGATTACATTGGCGAGATGTGACGATTTTTTATTTATCATATCATCACATAAAGAAGGTTTATCATCATCAATGATTGTAAGACGAAGCGGGACATTAACAGTAATGTTTCCCATGATGACGGGTGAACCAAGTATTCTAAAACGGGTGTTTTTATAAATGAAATCGGAAAATGGTCGAAAATTATTCATGAAGACAATGATTTTAAATGGCTGTTTGGAGTCGGGATTGAAAGTCAATATAAACCGTCTAACTTTTTGAAAATGCTTTGAATGGACATAGCAAAAAGTATAAGATTCGAATTCATCGGGATCATGGGTTTCTTCGTTTGTAGGCTTTAATGGGATTTCTCGGTATCGTTTAAACACGATGAGAGGGGTATTCTTCCTAAATGTCGAAAGATACGGCACCTGAATTCTAAATAGTGGTAAGCCCAAACCTTTGATTTTGTAGTCGACGGGGATTATGTGGGCGCGTTTGTCGATTGTATTTCCATCTAGTATAGCATCGTCAATATCATTCTGTTTAATATTATCCAATTTGGAAATAGTCCCGCTAGAATCATAAACAATCACCAGGTTTTTTCTCGATTTCTTCAGATCGGTGGTTCGTAACTGCTTGAAAAGATTGAATGATTCCTCACTGATAAACACATATTGCGACGATTTGAACAATTCGTTTACGGTGACCATGTCTCTTCGTGTATTAAATTTGGAAGTCTGTTTGCCCAAGATCAAATTGTGAGCCACGTTTGCATCAAGATTAATTGATTGATCAATCATGGTTGGTAAATCGTCGTCCATATCATCGGGCTCAAACATGGGCATTTCCTCAACCCTTCTGCCACTTCTATCAGAATTTTCAGCTGCCCTTTCCTCTAACGTACGTTGTTGCTCCAGCCGTACCTGTTGCATTATATATGGTAAGTACAACGTAAAGTTATCATTATATGACTCCTGCAACTCCAATCTATAACGGCTTTCATTATTCAAAGTATCTGAATCTGAAAGTGCTATTGATTGGGAATACTCCGAGTCTTCATCGTATATGCCATTTGATGATATATCAGTGTAATCATCTCGAGCGAAGAAACCTGGATCTGTTCCTCGTCTTGCACTTGATGAAGGTAATACTTCGAAAGTTGCATCGCTCGATCTTCTTGCTCCTCGTCTGGGACGCGAGGAATGCAATACTTCGTATGTCACATCACTCGACCTTCTTGGGAATGTCACGTCTTTATGAGTAACATTATCTTCATTACCAGATGAAATAGACGACTTTCGTGACCGAGACCGGAATATTTTTCTCATTCCCTAGAAATTTGGCTCTATAAACAGCAAGCTCTCGGGCGATGTAACCAACTAATAAAATACCAATGAATTCTATTAAAAATTGTAGTCTATGGTCAAATCAAGTATATGCAATCTGGTGTGGAGATGATAAATCACAGTGTTGCTAAAAATCGCACCACCGTAAAAAAATGTAAACCCCTTTAGAATTTGGTGCGGCTGAAAACCTAAACACTATTACGAAATAAATTTCACTTAAACTTAACACTATTAATTAATTTAATTTAACACTATTACAATATTAATCTACTATCTAAACTCTATAAAATCCTGAATAAAACACATTAACGAGAAATGAACTAGGAAGGCATGAACCTTCAACCCCTATGGGGAATATTAACCTTAAATTATATAGGTTTCAATTTGAGTTTTGTGTTTTCTGGGACTGATATTGAATTCACGTAATTCGTAAGAACTGTTCTCTTTGTCACTTAACTTACGAACAACTCGAGGTTCGGTTTTCACGGGTAACTCTTGCATATTGGAATCAACCAAACGTCTTAACTTGGTGGTCTTAGTTAAATTCTTGATAATATGATCTTTATCTTTGAGTGACTCTTTCAAGTTATATATCTCTTCTTCTTGCTCCTTCAATACATCTTGTAAGATTTTATTTTCATTTGCTGGTTCTTGTGGAGATTTCCTTTGGTGAGCTAATTTCAATTGGTTTTCCAAATGATTGATATATAATTTATACTCGTTAGTTTCATATGTCACCTTATTATAAAAGTCTTCGAGATTGGCCATCATCATTTGTGATGTGTCACTTCCCGACCCAAGAATATCATTCAACGTATCATTTTTCAATATCACCGTCTCCGTTCTTTGCAAATCAACTAATTTACTATAATGTTCTAATTTTTCCTGCAATATTAGATTCTCTGCCTCTAGTTCTGCAACTCGACTATTATCTTGAATTGGTGATACTTGAACATTTTGTTGATTGTTAATTCTTAACAAGCTTAACTCATTCTTTTGATTTTCAATCGTTTTCTTTAATTCCTCAATCAATTTCAATGCTTCGACATCGCCAAATGTAGTTGATTTGTTCTTGTTGACATTTATGACAATATCTTTAGCTCGAGCGGCAAATCTTAATGTGTTGTATGTTTCCGATACACATGAATTAGTTACAGATGAACCCATATGAATGGTACACAATATCGAGACCAAACTAGCTCCCGATAATGCTGGTTGTAATAACCTAGTCAATTTGGAGTCTCTATAAGGAATATGTTCCATCATTCCTGGAGATGTGGCCGATAATTTATTAATCACCGTTGACAATGCCAACAACGATTTATTGATATACGCACCTTCTTTTCTCCTTTCGGCACTAGATGTGGCACGTTCCGATCCTGCCAAATCACATAAAGATAATGTCGAGTTTTGCTCGGTGCTATTATTCAAATCAACGGTGTTCAATCGAATTTGTAAAATAGAATGTGACCGGGAAGATCGGGCATTGAAGTCGGTGCTGGAAGTTTTCCTATTAGCATCCCCTTTGTTTATCAAGTTAACCAACTGTTCTTTGCTGTTGATCATAGAAGAAGTTATCCCCACAATCTTGGTCCCATATTGCACATCATCACGAATTTTCAATTCTCCAGCGAATCCAGGATTCAACAAATCAACAATCTTTTCATTGTAAATTTCCAAATAACTAATATGAATGTTATATTGATGGTTTATACTGGACGAATTAATTTTGGCAAATATATCTTCGATCGCTAGGCGCACTATACCTGGATTCTCATCATCCCCCTTCATGGAGAATGTCTTCCCCGATCCTGTCATACCATAGGCAAAAATCGTTCCATTATACCCATTATTTAAATATTTATCAACAATATCGTAACACGATTTTCGATACACTTCATAATTAGTCAATGTAGTATCAGTGGTGAAAACATTGTCAAAATTATACGATGCTCCATCAGTAACATTTGATATCGTATTCTCGCTAGGTTGGATCAACCAAGGGGACGCATGTGATGCATCATAAGTGTATGGGTTTGGCCGTACTGATACAACAATACTCCCAGTGTATGGCTCTGGTTTGAATGATGGTGTGCTCGACCTACTACCTGCTATATTACTCATAGCTGATCCTGGCCGACTGGCACTACTCCCAGGTCTCATGGTTCTCGATGGCGGCCGTCTTATCTCACTATTTCGCTTGTTCGATGAGGCTTGGGTTGGTGTTGATGCGCCAAAGTTCCCGAGCGAAGACCTCGTTCTAAGTGGTGTCCTTTGGAATGAAGACATGTTGTAAACTGGTAATTATAATCTCTAGTTCGTACCGTTCTGTTTTAGATCTTTGGTTCTATAAATTCTTTTAAAGCTGTTTACTTTTGAGCTGTTTTCAGAAAAGTGATTACATCCTGCAGGTGGTGCATAATGCAGAAAATATTTTTTACAACCGGTAGCACATTTTGATTGCAAAAAACATAGGAATTATTTATATATTTATATAGAGCTAAATGGTTAGGCAAGGTCTGTCAGCAGAATCCTTTCCGTATTCAATCTGCCAGTTCCCATACCTGATGTTCATTTTGTTTCCCTTGGTTTCGCAGGCTCTTTTAGCAATTATTGATGATCTAATATCAGCAAACACAATGCTAAAGGCCAATTTTCTCAAAATTATGGGATTAATACTAACCAATTCGCCAAAGTTGTTGAAATCACGTTTTATGGTGGAAAAATTCAACCCTTTCGAAATATGAGTTTTTGGATCTGGATAATGGAGTTTCTTGGGGTTTTTGGTTAAAGTTTTACCAGGGACATCTTGGGAAAACGTGAGACATCTTCTTGAATCATGATTAAGAATTTCTTGTAACAAGTATTTGGAAACAGCGGGATGTTCGACTCCAACATCTTCAGTGTTCGATGGATTGGCCCATTCTAAAGTTAATTTAACCCCATTAATGATTAATAACCCGGTTCTAGTACCATAATAATAATACTGTTGAGCGTGTTCTGGTTTTATAAATGATATTTCCGCCCACGATGCCTTGGATGTGGTATGAAGGATCAATCTTTCTAATGGACCACCATATATCTGGGAGAGCACACTATCAATTCCCACTTTAGCTGGGATATTCTTCATAACCAATACCCGTAAATTCTCTTCGCCCTTCTTTGGTTTCCACTTTTTATACTGTTCAAATTTATCCTGATTATTTAATGACAATGAAGGTCTATTTCTTTCAATTGGAAGAGTTTTATTACCATAAGTATTATTCAAACCTAATCCATGATTTGAAAGTATCCCATGCATGTTACTCTCAAACCGTGCTGCATTATTTGGTAAATATTCAGATTTATGATTTTCATAATTGGATAATGGCTGCAAATTTTCTAGCTTTTCCGATTGAACTTTCCCCGTTAGCAAATATTCCGTCCATTGACTAATCGATCGGGAATATGACTTAGCTAGTCGTCTGAATCCTATAAATTCACTCTTTGCCGATGCAAACTTTGTTGATGTTAGTGTCGATTTTGTAGAGTGAGGAAAATTGATTGACGTTTTTGATAATTTGGCTCGCTCGAAATGAGCTGGTTGGCGTAGCATGTGGTTTATGGTTTCAGCTAGAATGGTAGCAATGTTTTCAAGTAAATAGTAGCAATATGAATATTATTATTGTTTTAGCAATAAAAATTCAAATAAATGTGTTTATTTATCACCTTACATTTCCTATTTGTGATCAAGAACTATAAAAAAAAATTGAGATACAAAAAAATTCAGTAAATTGTAGCTAAACCAGAGTAATTGAAATGCTGTTCAATGATAGCCTGTAGTGTATCTTCATTCTTCGTTTAATTCTACTATTCTGACATCATTGGTTCCATGTTAAATAGGTGAGAAAAAAATGCGATGAGTTTGAACCCAAGGTTTATAGTTGATGAAAATTCATAAATAACTAGTAGCAATAACTAATAGTTTCTTGAGTAATAAAAGCAAATTCTACAAACTGTTAGTTATGACTGTTGCACCAATTAAACGTTCAAGTGAAACTGAAGCAAACCCTGTTGTAAAAAAGTTTAAACAGGATGAAGATAGATCTTCCAAAGTTGTACAAGAGGATCAAGTAGGAATTACTGCTTATATCAATGAAGAAAATAGACACAATGGTGGGTTCTATGGGACTTTGAAAACTCTTTACTCAGATTTCCAGGTTAATGAAATTGACTTGAAAGGTAATGTTGTTCATTTAGTCGATGAAGGTATTGACGTCGGACCAACCAAAAAGGAAAGAAGGGCTGAAAAGAAACAACAGGAAATGAAGGAGAATGAAGGAAAATCTGCTGAAGAACTTGAAGCTATTAAATTAGCTAAGCAAGAAGAAGAGGCTAACAAGCCAAAATATGACTTGAGTGATGAAGATAGAGCTAAATTATTGGAATTGATTACAAGTGAGGAACTTGCCCAGATAGAAAGTTTATTTACCACCGGTGATAATATGGAAACCAAAACCACCTTCACTGATAAACAAGTACGTGGTAAATTGCATCAGTTATTCAGGTCTGCATTCCAAGGTAAATTAGAAACATTAACTTCTACTGAAAATACCTTCAAAATCGCCATTGCCAAGACCAAGAATAAGCAAAGAGGTCATCCTCAAGAAAGTATGCACCATGTCGATGAAAATGGGGTATTAAACTATGGGTTAGGACCATTCAAGAATTATTTACATTTCACATTATATAAAGAAAACCGAGAAACTATGGAAGTGGCATCGACAATTTCTAAATTTTTAAGAATCCCTTCAAAGGTTATTAATTTTGCTGGGACCAAGGATCGTCGTGGGGTAACATGTCAACGATTTTCTATTGCAAAGGGAAAAGTTTTGAGAATTAATTCCCTTAACAAAGCTATCAAAGGTACTGTATTGGGGGGATTTACTTATGAAGATGTACCATTAGGATTAGGTGATTTGAACGGGAATGAATTCGTCATCACCATTCGTGATGTTAAACCAGTTAATGAATCCGATAATGTTGAAGAAATTGTTGAAAAATGTTTTACTTCATTGAAAGATAAAGGGTTTTTGAATTATTTTGGGATGCAAAGATTCGGATCATTTTCAATCTCAACCCATCAAATTGGGATTAAATTATTACAAGAAGATTGGAGAGCCACTGGGGAATTGATTTTATCCGAGCAAGAGACTGTTCCTCCTGATTCGGTTGAAAGTAGAAGGATCTGGGCTGAGACCAAAAACCCTTCGTTGGCGATCAAGAAAATGCCATATAGATACTCTGCGGAGCTGAATATCTTGAAGGTATTGGAAAAAGAAAAATTGGATTCAAATGAAGAATATAGTCAACATTCATACTTCCGAGCCATTATGCAAATCCCCAAGAATTTGAGATTGATGTATGGACATGCGTATCAATCGTACATTTGGAACTTAGTTGCCACCAAGCGTTTTGAATTATTTGGCTTGGAAGTTCAAGAAGGTGATTTGGTCGAAGATGATTCTGAAATCCCAGTGAATACCGATGAAAATGGTGACGAATTCGAAGAAGATGTTGCTGTGAAAACAGAATTAAGAGTTAAAGCAATCACTAAAGAAGACATTGAAAACAAGAAATATACTATTTATGATGTTATATTACCAACCCCTGGTTACAAGATTGTCTATCCTAAGAATGAGAAATTGTTAGCGGTATATGTTGAAGCTATGGCCAAGGATAATTTAGATCCATTCAAAATGGCAAGAAAAGTTAAGGAATTTTCCTTAGGTGGTTCTTACAGAAAATTAATGTCCAAACCAACCAACTTATCCTACGATATTATCAAATATAAACAAGAAGGTAACCCATTGGTGTTGACTGATTTGGAAGTGTTGCAAGCTAAGAAAGAAGGAAAGGAAACTGACAATAGAATCATCCACCCTCAAGAAGAAGATGCTGATAAAGTCGCAGTGGTATTGAAAATGCAATTAGGGGTCTCATCCTATGCTACTATGGCCATGCGTGAATTTATGAAAGTCGATACTTCAAGATTTGCATTCATGAAACCGGAAGAGAAAGAAGAGGCTAAAGACGAGGCCAAAGAATAGATTATAGTACTATAGTTTGTAAATAAGTTCAATATAAATTTGATTATTATACTATGTAAATAAGTTTAATATAAAGTTAATTATTTTATGGGGTAATTCTCTATTTGGCTGCAACCTAAAAAATATCGATTTCCCCATAAAATGACCTAGGGTCTATTAAAGGGTAGAGTTAATCATTTTAGATTATGTAGGTTAGAGTTGAAGGATGTTGCAGGACGTATCATGTCAGGTCAAAGTAAATATAATACTATTTGGAACATGGAGTATTATATTGTAATATCACTTTTTATTATAGTACAGTAGCACACTATACTCTGGACTTGGTAGTAACGAAAGCGTAATATAGTGAGAGTTTTAAGCTACGCAGCAGTGAAATGCGACTGGAATGGATGATCAATAAATCAAGGGTTTATTAATTTATTTTATCCTTTAATAATACGAAATAAATGATTAAGGGGTGAAATATTTGATTGGTTAGACAGTCTCCAACTAGGTATTGTGTTCTGTTTAGTTTCTATTAATTTCGTATATGTGCTGTGCTACCTGGTATAAAAAGTATATAAATGGTCATTGGAGTCATTATATATTAAGAATTGTTTGAGATAATTATAAAACTAAACTATATAATTTACTTAAATTATACCTAGGAGTTTACTACTAGTTAACTATAGTAGATTTATTGTCAGAGTAACTGAATTATAACTTTCAGAAGATTACCACATTTATTTTTTAATCTGATTGTGAACTGCATATTAGTTGCCATAGTTAAGGAACATGAGTGTAACTGGTGTTGTTGAATTGCAACAAAGGGAGCAATCGAGCCAGATGTCAATTGTTAAACCATATTTACAAGCGCTCAAGCCTGCTGGATTCAGAGCGGCTCGTGCCGGTGCAACTGATAGTTCAAGAGTGGTTCCTGTTGATTGTACATGGCATATGCCCAACGTTCCCAAAGATGCTAAGTCCGATTTCTTGAACAAGGAAAGAATTAAAGATGCAGTTTTTTATGATTTGGATAAGGTGTGTTTGGAAGATAGCAAGTATCCACACATGTTACCTTCGTTGGATACGTTCAATCGCGAAATTGGTAAATTAGGAATCAAAAAGACTGATAAATTGGTCATGTATGACACTGCCGGTATATTCTCTTCGCCACGAGCAGCATGGCAGTTTTCCTTGTATGGACATCCTCAAGTATACTTTTTAGACAATTACAGTGAATATAAGGGTGCTCAATACCCTATTAGAACTGAAAAGGTTGAAAGTTTTACTCCTTTTGAACCAACAGAATACGAGGGGATCACGGAAGATAAGTTCCAGGAAAATTATAGACAACAGGTTATTGATTATGAAGAATTGTTGGAATTAGTCAAGTCGGGTGAATTGACCAAAAAGTATATCTTTTTAGACGCCAGACCAAAACCAAGATTCACTGGTGAAGCTCCAGAACCAAGACCGGGTTTAAGCAGTGGCCATGTCCCTGGATCTTTATCTTTACCCTTCAAGGATGTTCTTAATGCAAACAATACTTATAAATCAAAACAAGAATTGCTTGATTTGTTTGAGTCCGAGTATGGGCTTGATTTGACAAACCTGGACTTTTTACAGGGAAAAGAAGGATTCATTGTTTCTTGTGGATCAGGTGTTACCGCCGTTATTTTGAAGCTTGCTTTGGAATCGATTGTGGGCTTGGATGTACCTATTAGAGTCTACGATGGTAGTTGGTCCGAATGGGCCGATCGTGCTCCAGCGGAGTTTATTGAAAAAGATGTTTAGTTAGTATGTACTTAGCTCTACATTAAATAAAAGTTTTACTACGATGTTGTGATCTCTGTCAAATCCAACCCGGAGTTTAAGGGTGTTTTAGTTCAATGGCGAGCAGAGGTCTAGACCGACATTCTACGAACTAAGGAGGTAGCACCTCCAAAAATAGTTTCGAGCGATTTCAACATATTAACATATATATGGGATAAATATATATAAGAGCAGTGGGGTACCACCGACCGTAGTAACTTCCAATGATGGTAGTAACTTCCAATTCCGTATCAAATGCCTCTTCATCGGGGGCTACAAAATTTGTTAGGTCAAAAGACAAGGAAATTATTATAGTAAATCTTCTTAAATTTTGGCGGCGAAAATACATAAATTCTGATTAAAACACAATATTAATTAACAGGTTATCTAAATAACTATTTCGAATGTTATATGATGACTAGACTACACTGTTCGACCCACAGGGTCGGAAGAAGCTATCTAATCGAACTAATTTCGGGGTTATCTGGAAGATTATCGAGAAACCAGCAATAATCTTGGAACCTCTAGTATACAAGATTTGGTCTAAGTTTTCTAGCCTGTAATATTGTAGAATGAGAAAAACACGTAGAACGAGAAAAGTAAGGATTGTTTGGTTCATTTGCTTGTTCATTCGCAGATTAACATTTTTATTCCTCATTGTTTATTCGCGTAGCGAATAAACAGATTCGCCCTATTCCTTCGCTTTGCTCAGTCACAGATGCTCATTCACATAACATTATTGTCTCGCAACTGTTCATTCGCTTCGCTCATTCACAGTTACTTCGACAAAAACTTATAATCCTTCTTGGTAATCTCATAACACTCCTTCAACGCGTCATCATCTACAAACCAAGTAACTCTCCCTGCTGCTCCTTCATTAACAATACTTGCAGGTAACGCCTTCTCTGGTCTTTCCATAATCGTCCTAACAATATTAGCTTTAGTCAACCCTTCGACAACAAAACTGACTCTAGCGGCATGACAAATCACCGGTATAGAAAGGGTGATTCTGTTTGGAGGTCCCGCGGGGGCATTTTCAACCGGTAAACACCATGCCAATTTCTCTCTCAAAGTCTGATGAGATGGGAATAATGAAGCGATATGTCCATCGGGGGCACAACCTAACAATACAATATCAAAACAAGGCAATTTTACCGAATCCTTCTTAGCAAAGTTATTAATCAATAATTTTTCGTATGCATCAGCGACTTCCTGGGGATCATCCAAGAGTGACTCATCGATATGATAAATATTAGGTTTTTTATCACCTTGAATCTGGTCAAAGATTTCCTGTTTGGCTTGGCCATAATTAGAATCTGGCGAATCAAATTTAACCAATCTTTCATCAGCGAAATAAATATCCCATTTATCCCATTCAATTTCCTCCTGTCTAGACAACAAACCTTGATGCAAGATCTTGATGAGGGAACCACCGGAAATAGCTATTTTGAACCTGGTGTCACCAAATCTTTTAGATTTCTCCTTCTTCTTTTTACCATTAGTAATATTAGGAGAACTGCCATTAGGGCTCAAACCATTAATATTAGGAACTGAATGACTAACACTTAAACTAGAAGAAGCAGAGTGATCTGTTTGCATTGCCTTTTCTTTTAATACTTTGATTTGAGATTTATCTAAAGTCTGGTATAAAGTATAATTTTGGGCAGAAATGACATGGTCAGCTACTGCTTCAGCCACTCCAGCAAATGCAGGGAATGAGTATATCAAAGGAACTGTAGTAGTCATTAGAATGTAGTAAAGTTGCTTCTGATAACAAGTAGTGATTGGAATCAACAGGAATTAAATTTTCTTTTTTTATCTCCAGAGGAATGTCGTACGAGAAATGTCGTAAGAGCCAAATAAAGAAACAATAAACACAAGGTTAAAGGTATAATAGAATATTATCTAGTTGGTTTTTGATTACATGTTACTAGTAACTAGTTACTAATCACTATGAATACTAATCACCCAATTTCATTCTCATTGCTAGTTTTGAAAAATACTAACATCTATAGATTGCTTAAACTCGTATGTTGCTATCAACAACTGGATATATCGGAAAGTAGTAATTATTAGTATTTTTATCATTTAAAACGGTTGTTGTAGTTGTTAAGTTAATTTGAAGTTTTTTTTACCCTTTCCCTGAATGATACTTTAGTTCTTAGTTAAGTAATCTTGTAGTGATCAATCTATTAATAGTATTAACCACATTTTTATAAACTATATGCACACTATATTTTTGCTTTAAGCAACACTAAAGGATTCAATTGGTAAGCTACTGATTAGTATTTCAATATGACTTATAACAATTATTTTGATCTAACAACTGCTTTTGTTAAACAATTACATGGACTGAAACAAGTAGATGATTCAACTAATTGTAACCAATATCAATTGGATGATACTTATATTACTATAGTTAATCTACCCAATAATCATGTGGTATTACTAGTATATTTGGGTGATAAAGTACAAAGTATTGTCGTGGGAAAAGTTAACTTACCAGTGGAGTTTCCACTGGAATTAACTCAAACTGTTGTTGCTAACTTTGAATTTATATTGAATCAGTTAATGGTGCAGAAGGTTCAAGATAAAAAGGAAGTTAAGGATACTAAAAATGAACCTAAGCTAAGGGAGAATGTTTCACATTCTACGGTTTCTTCCAAACCTCTGGATATGCCTGATTTCGATGACGAGTTGGAAATTAATAGTAAACCTAAAGTTGCTTCGCAAAGCTATCCTTCGATTGGTGACGATGATTTGAATCCTCCGGGGTTGCCTAAGCATCCGCAAATGAAACAGTGGCATGATCCATTGGACCGCCAGGCAACGTCTGGCGGTATGTACCCTTCTCCCGGCATGTTTGGAGAACCTAACCTGGGGAATACGTCAAGACTAGGTGTGCCTCCAGGAGCTAGGTTTGATGATCCTTATGGAGAGGATAGTTTACAGGATATTGGGCAAGGCTTGCCAAGTGGGTTGAGGCGTGGTGGTCCTGGCTTTGGTGCACCTGGTGCACCTGGATTTGGTGGTCCTGGTGGCAATTTCGGTGGATTTGGCCCTGGCGGCTCCAGTGGCTTTGGCGGTGGGTTTATGTAAATGGTTATTTGTTATATAGGTATTAAAGTGGAGATTGAATTATGTGTAAGAGATTCAAGTTATCCTCGATCGACTGGTGTCCAATTAACATGAATATTGATATGAATATATGTGTGTATGCCACACCACATATATCTACACTATATGAACAGCGGAGAATCTGAAGATTGATATGTATACCACATCATATTGTTTGCTAAAAGTTCTATAAATGTTAATTTGGGTTTATATAGGTAATATGGAGAAAGGCTTTACCACTAGTCACTATCCGAACAGAGTGCGCTTTCCTACTTAGCTTATTGTTTACAATTAGTATGTAATACTAAGTATTATAGTTATGCTATATCTAGCTCATTTTCTGGGGTTAAACAACTGATACAATAACCTTTTATCCGATTGGTTATATTCTTCCAAGACGTACCACCCTGTAGGATGGTGTAAATAAAATATGGGGTAATGTGTGTTAGACGTGTGAATATGTAGTATCTAGACTAATAATTGTAAAAATGATCCCCCAAGATATCATTATCGTACTATCGTGGAGATGTAAGCTCCAATTGAAGGTACTGTCAATTGATATGCATATTAGTGTATACCACAAAATATATCTACTACAACTATATGGTCACCAGGAACTTCATTGATTAAAGAATTTCATCGTATGAGCAATTAACCAGAAATGTAGCTATACCACTGTAAGAAAAATTTGCTGTAACTCTATTAGACAAATGCACCCCAATAATCAAATATAAATGAAGAAACAAGAATTGTATAATAGATATAATAGATATAATAGATAGAATAGTAAGAGTGTGCTAAACGGTCCGATATCGTATAAATGGTATAACGGATAATAGATTTGTAGTTACATTCCCTGTGCTTATTCTGATGGTTTAAATTAAGGTTTATCTATTTTAGTTAATTTCTTATTATCATATTCATGGTTGAACAATCAACCGGGGAATAATAGGTCGGGTGGAGATAGTTTGATTCCATTTGCCGTACAAAGTCATCACTCTACTTACAAAATATGCCTAGTTCCCCTTCGAGATATTAGACATGGAATGGCACGAAAAATAATTTCAGTTCTAGAATTACCAGATTGAGAAAGAATATTAATAATACTACGATGGAAATTTAAGAAAGACGATTTAAGAAGTCTCTAGTGTGATAGTAGATAATAGTGGCTTTTCAGAATCTATTTGTTCATGTCGAAATACGGCTTGCCTTAGGTCTTGGCGATCTAAAGCATGAATTGGATAATAATTAATAATAATTATCGAGCCTACTAGTGATGGCATGACGCCGAGTTAACAAAGCAATTTAAATCACCATTATTGCTACGTTTAGGAAAACAGTAAAGCGTCAACAATGGGGTTTTCGGTATGGATGTTGCTTTTGGTCGGATGTATGGGGTAATTTCTTTTGCATCGTGAGCTGATACCTGGTAGAACAAATGATTATAAGCTTTGTATTTGTAAGCTTTGTATGATGGTACAATTCTGTAAAATTGAATCATGTATGAATTAGGGTTGGTGGGTTGAAGTTTCACCGGTGATCTAAAATAATCTTCGGGATATCATTTCGCAAACCTTAAATTAAACACCTTGTTTGACAGGCTAATAGTTATAATTAGTATCAATCGTCGTAATCCTACGTTCTATAGGCAAAGCCTAATTTCATGGGGATTGTTCCCCAGAAAGTGAAATTTCTCGTTATTGTTATTTTTGCCTAATCGCTCCATCACCGTACATGGTTTACCGAATTAGGAAATTTTAACAATGGTTGATTTACAAAAATCTTTTATGGTGATATATATGTAAATATATCCAACTAGTTTGTTCAAACTACGATATTCGTTATTTGAATTATACTTTTACCTGTTAGTCTTATCTACGTGATTAACTTTAAACAAGAAACAAAGTTGTTCTTGCTTAAATTAATTATTACTAGTCATATACAGTAAAGCACACATCAAGCTTGCTTTAGTCACTGATTTTTAAATCAGAAAACTTTGGAATCATTTTAATAAAACTATACCCCATATTAATAATAATTTCAACTCACTATGGCTTACCCATCCTCAACTGATGAAGGTGATATCGAAGATAACCATCAGTCAGACTTTTCAAGTAATATGGATCGAGTTCCATACCCTCGAGATTCCCACATTCCATACCCAGCTTCGACATATTACTCAGAATCAAGATACAAACCCCAACACAACCATATGGAACAGTTCACAACAGACGCTTCAGATACCGACTTTACCTATGTCGAAGCTCCTCATAAATACCGCCATTCTTTCAGTAAGAAAGCCAGTTTGCAACCATTGCCAATCAAAGAAGAACGTCGGTCAAAGTCTAATCGCAAAACCAAGAAAAAAAGGCTGCAAAATAAACCACCTGTGGAATTACCCCCTATTTCCATAGTAGAGTCAACTAACACTGATGAAGCATCTATGGAGGAGAAGCCAACTGATTTAGAGGGGGGTGGAGAATTGAAGAATGAAAAGAGGTTGTTATCATTCTTATTCTCGAAAAAAGTACCACCCGTAATGAATGAAGATGAACGTACTGACTTCCCTTGGAGAAACTCTTCCATTTTCAAACAAATTGGGTTCTGGTGGATGTGGCCTGTGTTATTGAAAGGTTATAAACGTACTTTGATCCCTTCAGACCTTTGGACCTTGCCCAAAAAATTAACTGTCGAAGATATGCATGAACGATTCGAAGCCAATTTGCAAAAGTTATTATCCAAACAACAAGATAAATATTTAAGAAGCCATCAGAATTTAGATAGGTTTGAGTGGCCTAATTGGTTGATTCCATACGCCATGTTTTTAACTTTCAAATGGCAATATACCTTGGCTACTGTATATATATCTATTGCGTTCACAATTCAAACTTTATCAGCAATCTTGACCAAAGAATTGATTTTATTTGTCAACTACAGATACTTCAATATCTATAAAACTTACAACAAAGGTATTGGCTTGACCATTGGTGCCTGTGTGTTGATTTTCATAAATGGGGTTTTGGTCAACCATTTCTTTCATGATGCCATGTTTACTGGTGCCCAGGTTAGAGCGGTGTTAATGAAGTCAATTCTATTGAAATCGTTCAAATTGTCAGCTAAATCGAGGAATAATTTTCCTCCTGGTAGAATTACCTCATTAATATCGACAGATTTATCAAAAATTAACTTGGCCATTGGGTTTCAACCTATACTTATTGCATTCCCAATCCCAATCGCTATTTCAATTGCTATTTTACTCATTTATATCGGTATAACGTCGTTGGTAGGGGTTGGTTTGTTCCTTGTGTCTTTGGCTATCTGTATGGGTTTAACCAGATTTCTTTACATCTATCGTCAAAAAGCAATTATCTTTACAGATGCCAGAATTGGTTTAATGAAAGAAGTCATTGAAAACATTAAAATCATCAAGTTCTATGCCTGGGAATTAGCTTATCGAACTGCCATCGCCAAATTGAGAAATGATGAAATGAATGAAGTCTTTACTATCAAATGTTTGAGAAACGTTATTACTGCTTATGCAATCTGTTTACCTTCGTTGACTTCAATGATTTCGTTTGTCACAATGTGGGCTACCAATAATATGAAAACTCCTGACCGAGTTTTTGCTGCATTATCTTTATTCACTATTTTGGCTCAATGCATTATGTTGTTGCCCTTTGCTTTGGCAACTGCCTCTGATGCGTTGATTGGGTTCACAAGGTGTAAAGAGTTTTTGAGTTCCGAAGAATCTGATTTTGCCCTTAATCAAATTACATCAACCCAGCCAATGTTTACTAGGAAACATAGTAATGATATTGTGGTGGAAATTAACCATGCAGATTTTGTTTGGGAATCATTTCACGATCAACAGTTGGATTTCGATTTATGGGGTGAAGATACTTATGAAGGTAGATTGGAGGCCAAAAGATTGAAGTTGAAGAAAATTAGACTGCAAAGTAAAATCAGGAATCAAACCAAGCACTTATATCCTACGAACTCATCTGACGCAAGTTTTGTCTCAGCAGAAAGTGAAAAGAAGTTTCCAGGTTTAATCGATATTGATTTAGAGATTAAACGTAATGAATTCATTATGATTTCTGGTGTGATTGGTTCTGGTAAATCGTCGCTTTTGAATGCAATGGCTGGATTCATGAAGAAGAAGGAAGGAACTATGAAAATTACAGAAGAGGTTGTATTTTGTTCCGAACCTTGGATTCAAAATGCAACTGTGAGAGAAAACATTTTGTTCGGTAAACCCTTTGACTTGAATTTATATAGAGATGTTGTATTCAGTTGTGCTTTGGAAGAGGATTTCCACAACTTACCTGCTGGTGATCAAACTGAGATTGGTGAACGAGGTGTGAATTTATCCGGTGGTCAAAAAGCGAGAGTCAATTTGGCTAGAGCATGTTATTCTGATGCTAGTATATTATTGCTTGATGATGTTCTTTCCGCGGTTGACTCTAGAGTTGGTAGACATATTATTGATCATTTATTCAAGGGTTTATTAAGAAACAGAACTGTAATTTTGGCAACACATCAGTTGACGGTTTTGGAAGCAGCAGATAAGGTTATCTTTATGAATGGTGATGGTACAATTGGTTTTGGGACTGTGGACGAGTTGATTGAAGAAAATGCTACATTCCGTACTTTGATTGAAAATAACGTTGATATTAAAGTAGAAGAGTCCACATCAGAAACAGAAACTAAATCCGATAATTTCAAAGAGAAAACTGCCCAAAGTTCAAATTTTAGACAACGTATCTGTCCTGATCCACCCAATTTAGAAAATGGAAAAACAATAGTTGAAGAAGAAAAGGCTATTAATGCTATTGGGTGGAACATTTACAAAAGGTATCTTAATTTAGGATCTGGAATATTTGGTGTATTCGCCATACCTATCTTTTTTGGTTTAATTATTGTTGCAACATTCTTTCAATTATTTGCAAACACTTGGTTATCATTCTGGACTGAGAATAAATTCAAGAACATTACTGAAAAACAATATGTAGCGGGCTACATTGGGTTGACGTTTATGACAGTAATTTTCACTTGTTTGGAATTTTGTATGTTTACATATATTGAAAATCATGCAGCCCAACTATTGAATATTAGAGCTGTCAATAGGATTTTACATGCGCCAATGAGTTACATGGATACCACACCAATTGGTCGAATTTTAAATAGATTCACAAAAGATACTGATTCTTTGGATAATGAGTTAGGTGAGCAAGCTCAGTATTTTCTTTTTCCATTGGCAAGTATCATTGGTATCATAATTTTGTGTATCATCTATTTACCTTGGTTTGCAATTGCTGTTCCCTTCTTGGTTGGTGCATTCATATTCTTCTCCAACTTTTATCAAGGATCATCAAGGGAAATCAAACGTTTGGAAGCCGTTCAAAGATCTTTAGTATTCAACAATCTCAATGAAACATTAACTGGTATGCAAACAATTCAAACATATGGCGTTAGTGATTCATTTATCCAGAAGAATGACAGATTCATCAACAAAATGAACGAAGCAATGTATATTTCAATTTCATCCCAAAGATGGCTATGCGTTAATTTAGATTTGATTGCCTCAATATTTGCATTGATTGTCTGTCTCTTATGTATTACAGGTCAATTCAATATTACTCCATCATCAACTGGTTTGTTGTTGAGTTATGTTATTCAGATTGTGGGTTTGTTATCTTTGACTGTCAGGGCTATGACTGCTACCGAGAATGAGATGAATGCTGTCGAAAGGTTGCATCATTACGCTTTCGAATTACCACAAGAAGCAGCCTATACTAAAACTGAATTTACGCCAATTGTTGAATGGCCACCATCTGGTTACATATCTTTCGATAACGTGTCATTGAGATATAGACCTAATTTACCATTAGTTTTGGAAGATTTCAATTTGCACATTTATCCTGGTGAAAAGGTTGGAATTTGTGGTAGGACTGGTGCTGGTAAATCGTCTATCATGAATGTTTTGTACAGATTGACTGAAGTTGAAACAGGAAAGGTCACTATTGATGGCTTGGATATTTCTGATATGGGATTATTTGATTTGAGATCAAGATTATCCATTATTCCACAAGACCCTGTTTTGTTCCAAGGTACCATTAGAAAAAACTTGGATCCCTTTCAAGAATTCACTGATGATACATTATGGGATGCTCTCAGACGTTCTGGGTTATTGGATGAATTTACGGTTGACAGAATCAGAAAAACTAAATATGATCCAAATAACAATTGCAATTATGAAGATTTGCATAAATTCCACTTGGACCAAATAGTTGATAATGAAGGTCAAAATTTCTCGTTAGGTGAGAAACAATTGCTTGCATTAGCCAGAGCTTTAGTTCGTAATTCGAAAATTTTAATTCTAGATGAGGCTACATCTTCCGTGGATTTTGAAACAGATGCTAAGATTCAAGAAACTATTTCAACAGAGTTCCGTCATTGCACCACTTTATGTATTGCTCATAGGTTGAAGACAATCTTACAATACGACAGAATCTTTGTCATGGATAAAGGAAAGGTTGTTGAGAAAGGTATTCCATGGAACTTATACCAAGAAGACGGTGTCTTCAGAAAGATGTGTGATAAAGCTGACATTACCGCAGAAGATTTTCTTTAATTAAATCAATCTGCATCTTTAGCATGTATGTATTTATATATATATAAAATTAATGTATTATACCCGTATATTCAATTTCCAGTATACTAGATTATCTGTACCATTATGCCACTCCATACGATCCTCGGTATATATATCCAGTAATGAAGCTACAATTTTACAAATTTACTATAGCAAACATCTATGCAACTATGTTTTTTAAGATTACATTGTACGGTAATAATCAGTTTTATATTAGTGTATCTATGTACACAATGCAATATGAATATGCAATTTTAGAATTAGATGTAGTTTTACTCAAATTTTATGAGTCATGTAAAACAACAAGTATGCGTTTGAATCTATCACGGTCTCTTGGTTAATCAATGTAACAATACTATCATCAAATTTAAACCATTGGCCGTTGCCATTCTTGACCATAACTATGTAATGCCCAGTATGAACAGAACCGATATGACAAACTGCCGCAAATAGTTCGTACACTTTATTGTTATCAATTCCATCATCTTCAGCTAATGATGATTGTTCACAGTATTTAGTTAAATTCAAAAATAGCGGAACTTTAACTGATGTTTCAATTTTCAAAAATTGATCACTAATTAAATTATGTTCGAATCTTTTCAATTGGATTGATAATACTGGAGGTAAAGTTTTAATTTTTAATGATTTGGTAGCTTTTGTTTTATCGCCACAGTATTGGCAAGTGTACATGACATCCAATTTTTCTTCGGAAGTGAATAGATCCAAGCAATCATAGACTGATAATTGTTTTGCCAGCTGTTTTTTATTTTTGATTTCCAAAGATAAATCGATTACAGGGTCGACTGTTCTTGTTATAGAATCACAAGATCCACATTTGATTGACGATTGTAATTCACCCGAAAATGTTGTATGGGTTATACATTGGCAATCCTGCGGGATATGTTCTTCGGCCTTATTCATAACTCGTTCGTAATCGGTGTGGAATTCCTGCAATATAACCTGCCAAAATTCATGAGCATCTTGTTCTTGGAACCCGGCCAATGATTTTTTCTTGTACCACGCCGTGATTAACAAATTTGACATCCCAAAACCTTCATGCGACTGGGCAGTATAAAAATTTTGGAAAATATTATCAATACTACAAGTCATGCAAGCGTTATTTTCATCAGTGTAGTTATTCTTCAAATTATCCCAATTTTTTTCACAATTCAAATAATGTAAGTCATTATTGAAGAAATGGTATTTGATAATGGGATTATGAATAAACGTTTGTAATATGGAACTCATAAAACATGTAGCGCCTAGATTGACGAATCCTTTCAAACCTGATGTTGCCACTTTCGTGGGGTTGGTATAATCGTTTAAATAGCCATTTTCAAGATGTAAATCATCCATATCATTCCTAATTTTCTCCAATGTCGGATGGTTTATATAGGTGCCACACAGGAAACAGAATAGCAACCCATTTGAGCTATCTATGGCGAATAAATGTTGTTGTAATTTATAATGAGAATGGGCATGGTTATTAGTATAGCAACCGACGTGGGGGCATTGCAAACAAATAAAGTTATAATTGTTCAACTGGCAATCTGAACATTTGATCGATTTGACCTTCATGTCAGTTAATTTGTTCGCTGATACTATTGTGCCATCTTTCTTATTAGTATAAATGTAATTTTGGGAAATATCTTTCGATATAGCAACTGCTTGTTTATACGTTGCAAATACTGTTTCCTTGGCCTGTGAGTTCAATACCTTGGAGATGTGAGAACATGGTTTGATGGTGTTGAAATTGTCTCTTGGTAATGATGAAGGGATGGATAGTAGTCCATTCAGTTCTTGCATGTTCGATATAATGCAGCCGATCTACCTAAACGCAAGATGAATTGACTATCAATATCTCTTCCAGACCAACCTTGAGATGAAATGAAATTTGGTATGCCGATAAGAGATTTATTTAAAAATTGCAAATATTATAGAAATATCTGTGACTTCTTAACCTCTATACCGTGTTTAACTTAATAGCAAGTGACTATACTTTGTTCCTGACCAATTAGCACTGGATCACAAGATAAACAGCTACACACTGATCTCATTGGAAAAGTTCGCATCGACGTCTCGCCAACTCTCCCGCCCAGCTCCAGACCGAAAGTTAGCGAGACTTCACAAAGTTAGCGAGAGAATAGAACGAGAAACAGACAGAGTTGTGGTAGTATACATGAACTATATTTAGTAGTAGTACGATTGTATTAGCAGGGGTATATATAATTGTAGTAGTATATACACTTATAGTGCCATATACAATTTTCGTGATATACACAAATGTAGTAGTATTGACCATTTGTAGTAGTATATAAAATTCGTAGTAGTATACAATCGTAGTGGTAATACAATTAGCAGTAGTAGTATAAACTATTAGTAGTAGTATATACATTTGTAGTGCTATATTAATTTTAGTAACGGTATATACATTTGTAGTTTTATCCACAATTTAGTGATGATATATACATTTGAAGTAGTATATAGAATTAGCTCTAGTATATACAATCAGTAGTAGTACATTCAATTGTAGTGCTATGTACAATTGTGCTAGTATATACAATGCAAGTGATACATACAATTTTACAGGTATATACAATTGAGTGGTGGTATATGGGATATATTATCTATTCTTCAATTAATCGCTTCGGATTAATCAAAGAAATCATCGTCATCATCATCATGAGTATCATTCCTCACACTTTTCTTAACAAACCTTAACTTCCTATCTTCTTCCAAATCTTCATCTTGCTGGTTAATAATCAAACGTTTATCATTAACATCAGCAGCCTGGATATCAACTAAAACATTTTCTATATCACCAACTTTACAATCGTTACCTCCAAGTTGGGTCAAAGTAACAAATTGTTTTACTACGTTGGTTTTATGGTAGATAATCAAGGTCGGACAATTTGCATCGGGGTAATTCTCAACACATCTATTAGCCAGGATTTCACAGAACTTGATCTCGGGGAACTTCCTCGACAACTCTTGGAATATGGTTGATAGTAATCGAGACTGGACTTGTGAAGAACAAGTCATATGTAACAAAACATAGCATTCACTGGAAGCTTGAGTGACTTCTTTCTCATACTCTTGTTTATTAATAGGATAGATCTGACCGTATTTTTTCTTTGAATTCAATTCTTGAATTTGCTTGATACGTTGTTGTTTATAGAAATTAAGAAACTCTTCATCCTCTTCATCTTCTAAAGCTTCTAACTCGTCCATATCTTTGGACTGCAATCTATTTTCATGTTGAGCTTCGACGGCCGCATCCAAAGCTGCTTCTAACTCGGCAGTAGGACTCGGTGGTCTTTCAGGAATTATCCCGTGTGATCTCAAGATATCATTCCATTCAGTATCTTCATTAGGGTCTACCTCCACTGGGATCTTGAAGTTATCCATTGCTTCCTAGTTAATTTTAGTTTCCAACAGATCAATCTGAATAATTTTGTTCCACTGCCCGCGTTGAACTGAACGATTCTGATTGAAATGAACTTTCAAAGGAATTCAAAAGAATTGACAATATTTATAAGCAGATTGGTCTGGTAGAGTCACCAAGTGAATATTAGTCGACTTTGTCTGATATTGAAAATAAAAATAAAAATACTAGAAGAGAAATATTCATATTGAACGAGCAATACAAAAAGAATTTATTATCGACACATTGATGCTAGGAAATGATATTAAATGATATTTGCTCGGATTACATTCATTTACCGAATTGGTAATGGGAGTATATTCTTCGTTGGGTAATTTTCAAAAGGTCCTTGGCTTTATCAATATCTTTCCAAGACTTGATTTATCTTGACCATTAGATTCCTAGAAAATGGACAAATTTCTCAAACATATTCCATCGTTTGAATTATGGATTTTATAGACTATTACTTTTGTTGGTCACTATTATATATCACCCTTGCTCCCACCATCTCTTTGATAGTTGCAAGCAAATGATGACAATTTACCACATTTGGGTCACGTGAAAATGTGGAAAATGCCCCCAGCTTCTATTCAAACTAATCAAATAAAGAGATAATGAACTAGATCATAAGGTTACTATAAAGTTTAATATTATATTACACTGCTTTTGAGGGTGACAATGGTAAATTAAAAAATTACAAAAATTGTATTACAAAAATCACCAATTTTACAATATAACGAAAATTGACGGGAATGGCAAAAACTTGGGGAGTGGCCATATCGTAATCCATCTACAACCATCATTCCATGAATTCCAAGTCGACCCCTATTTATATTGATCATTTATTGCCGTTAGTCATTTTTGGCATTGCCCTCTCAATTTTTCTATTTTGATCCATTGGCTCGAAAAATCGGACTTCCATTTTGCGTTCGGCTAAAATCGTAAATCCTGATAATCAACGAACCAAGACGAGAAAGATTACTGACGAGAATGAACCGGTAGGTGAGTTATCAATTCAATCATCTAATTCGCTCTCGAGTCGAAGTTTGTAGTTTTTCTAGGATGCTACGGTCTTTGTACTAAAAGTAAACCATCGTGAGCCGATCTCAGCCGTGAGGTTACATTTTTATTTTCAACCAGCTCAGCTAGACGTCTTCTCTGCAATCACTTCAGTGGGACTTCCATTGGTTATGCTTAATTTCTAGAACCAACCTGACACTTTTGTTAACTAATCTATCGGTTGTTCTCGGTTAACCTTCTTTCTACAATCAACCTAACGGTTGGATAATGATATTACAAATAAATTTTATTAATATATACAGTCTAAATTATCGTGACAACCAGTTTTCACATCAGCTGGCTGATTATTTAGTGGCACTTACTAAGTAAGCAATCAAGTCATTTCTGTCCTTAGGTTTCTTTAAACCACCAAAGGCCATTTTAGTACCTGGGATATATTTCTTTGGGTTTTCCAAATAATCGGACAAGTTTTGTTCGTTCCATTCAACACCTTTCTTTTTGTTAGCATCGGTGTAAGAGAAACCTGGAGCTAAACCGGATTTTCTGTTGATTAAACCGTGCAAGTTAGGACCGACCTTGTTAGGACCGCCTTCTTCGACAGTGTGACATTGTAAACATCTAGTTTTGAACAAAGTGGCACCTTTTTTTTCGTTACCTTTTTCGTATGGAGCTGGCATTATAGATTATTAGATTATAAATTAAAAAAAAATTGTTGTGAGCAATATCAGTTTATATTTATATTGGTATTTGAAATTTGAAATTTTTCATTGGTTGGTTTGAAAAATTCATCCGTCTTTTTTTTTTTTTTTTTTGGTAACAAACGCCAGAAAAAGTATTGGCTGTAGAATTTACCCAGAATTCCACAGAAGAGTCACACTGGAACAAACTGCGGCTGGAAGTGACTCTTGGGAATATGTCGGTTGCGTCTCTAACACTTTCCGAATTCATCCGGTGGATACACCAAATTCAATGCGATAAGTCCGCAAAAAGAAATGCGATAAGTCCGTAAAACACTAAAATGGAGTTTGAAAAAGGACTGGTAATATATCTGGAGATTGAAGACCACTTGGAAATGTCGTAAGATTGTAGATAGACAGACGTGGTTTATAATTGGATGCGTTAGACTATTGTCATCTCAACCTTCGTTGATGATTAAACCCCATTTTGATTCCCATCTAAATCACAATCTACTTTACCAGAAACATTTGGATAAGATATGATTACTTTGCTCAATGTAGATTTCATTTCTTAGGATCCTCTTCATCTTTTAAATCAAAATGCATACGGAAATGCGGAGATTAAAACACGGAGGAGGATTTTACGGGAATTGCCTAATTGGGATGGGTAATATTATATATAGGTTATGTTAAGTTACTGGATTATGATTTTATGTTAGGAATCTTGATATTTACAATGACTTTATTAAATATTATATATTATATGTATTATTTATGTTGCGGTTGTCGGTTGGTAATTGAAAACAGGTGATCTTGGTTGATACTTGTATTTGGTTTCATTTTCTGTATTAATGTTGGTTCTTGGTGTTGCACAAGAAATCATACCATCATTGTTAACATTGCTTTTAATATCTCATGTTCACCGGTGATCAATTTGGGTTTTTCCTGCTTGGTTACTCTTGAACTGCTTCTACTCTGACTTCGCGTATTCTTAGTTAACTTTGGTTTTGTCTTTTGGCTCCAGATCCAGCTGGCGAAAGTTTTCTCTTCTTGGTTACACTACTTGACCGGCTTCGGCTGTAACTTCTGGAGCGGCTTCTACTATAGCTTCTTGAACGGCTGCGACTGTAACTTCTTGAACGGCTGCGACTGTAACTTCTGGATCGGCTTCTACTATAACTTCGACTTCTACTGTAACTTCCCAGTCGGCTTCGACTGTAACTCCCGTCGCTACCACTTCTAGAATCACCTCTTTCGCCTCTTCTTCCTCTTGGCTCAGGCAAGTCTCTTAACACCCGTCTCATTTCTTCAGTCAATTTCCCCAACCCAATGGCAGTGAAAAAATTGATTGAAAATCGGATTCTTTCGCCGTCTTCCCATTCACAATTCACCACTGGGAATATATCATTAATCAATGGCTTGATATAATCTTCCAATATCAATCGGGCCTCGACCTCTTTGATGCCAATCTCTTCCACCATCTCTTGGAATATAAATTTCAACAAGATTCTACTAGAAGAAGTGGTGGTATCTTCTCCCAACTTGATCACCAGCCAACTCTTATCGATCGACAAAACATCACTGGCGAAAAGATGACCGAAAAACTTACCAATATTTCTCAATTCATTGGTTTGGTAATTATCAATCGATTGATAATATTTATGAAAAAGATCGACAAAAATTACGTGCCAGCTCTTGTTTATACCACATAATTTCTCACCAATGACTCCATAAAACTTGGAGTAGGTCTTTTCTTGAGAACAACATTTAACAATCATGTCCCCAATAATTTCGTTATTCCTAGTTTTGGTGAAAGTACCCTCCTTCAAATTAATTCTCAATAGTTTATGGACTGCCTCATCGGCCGACATGGATGACATTACCGTCAAATACACCGTCTTTTGATAATTCATCAACTCCGATTCTGTCAAGTCGACAATGGCATCTTCTTTTTTTACTTCTTTTGCAACTTCCTTTGAAACTTGCTCTTCTCCCAATATTTCCTGTCTCACTTCATCATACTCCAATTCATTTTCCTTGTACTCCTCGTCAAACTGGTAAACATTCAATTCCTGTTCCCCTTGATGTTTTTCATCCAACTCGAGTAAATGAGTTTCTTGATCTTCGACTAAATCAAGCTCTTTCCAGACTGGTGGAAACCCTCTAAACTTGCTCTGCCGTATCCTTAACAACTCCTCGATCAGCTTCTGGTTGGTTATACTAATCTTTTCATGCAATAATCCTCTAATTTTATCAAAAATCATATTACTAGCTGTAGCTGCATCACTGGATAAATGTGCGCCAACTACCCTAACTATATCCACCACCAAACCCAACGAATCTTCTGTCACATTATCCATCAACATTTGAATTATCTGTAAAACCAACACTTCCAGGACAACTTTCTGATTTACCAAATGACAAATAAAAAATGCTGAAGAATGGGTTAAATTGTCATCATTGGCAATATAATTCTTTCTGAATTGCAATATCAATCTCTTAACCAACAACTCACCTATTTCAGGCAATTTGGAATTTATAACTGCCATCAAACTAGCATATGTCGGAGTATACTTAGTATTAGAAATTTGTTTCTTCATTATTGCACGAACCAAAAGCCCTTTGCCTCGGTATAGATTCAATTTGAATAGACTAACCACTGTTTCTTTGATATTCCTACTCGTAAGCTTATATACTAGTGATTTGATGCCATACTTCAATTGTTTCCACTGTTCTCTCTGTTGATCATTGTTCAACTCGGGAATTTCGACCAATTGATCAGTTCCTCCATGATTAACTACATCTATACTGCCAGTACCACCATCTATCACCTTATCTCCTTGTTTAATCACTTGTTCCATATTATGGAGATTAGCCTAATTTGAAAATGGTTGCAGTGTTTCTCAACTCATCGCACACTTTAACTGCAAAATATCAAAGCTTCCACTAAACATGTTGAGGTTTCAAAGGAATGCGAAGGTATGGCGACTGTCTCTACTGGTACGATTGCTTGCAACTAGTACAACCAGTGGTGGAGATTTTGAAGCCAAAAAATTCAATACCAAGTTGAAAACTAAGTTAAACTACTTTATTGAAACCGGTCAGATCTTACCAAAGGTGAAATCACCTCGAAAAAAAGGTTCAAAACAAGATATCTATTCCAAACCTTTGACTTTGGAAAAGTCTTTGAGTTTGCTAAGAGAGAGGTATGATTCTCATCAATTTGTTAATGAAAAAGGTGAACGAGTAAGGTTGGAGACTTTGAAGCCTTCAGATATGAAAACCGATAGTGACAAGGCGTTGTTAATCTTTCGGAACTTAGTTAATTTCAAGAAAATCGGCGGGAGAGGGGTATACACCCCTATTGCATATACTTTACTAGGTGTTAGTCAAGATCAACTCAAAGATGAATTTGTAGTGACTAAATCAGTGGTCAATTTACTTATGCGAGACCAGACTACTGAAAGAGCCGAGTTTTTGGCGAGATTGGCTGGTGCAAACGGTCAAGTGGCCATGAATGCTATTTTGTCTTGGTTATTAGAAAGAGGTGATATTAAACTGGCTTTTAAAAATTTCCAAAATCGTAAGAAATGGAACATTCCGGCAAACCATTACAGTTATACCATACTCTTCGATGGTATTGCCAAGTCTCAGGAATGGGGGAAAATGCCCCAGGACGTATGTGACAAATGTATCGCCATATTCGAGCATCAAAATTCACTTTACCAAAACTCTGTCAAATCTAAGAAAAAGGATATAGCCGAAATGAAGGTGGAAATCGAACAGTTCAACTCGTGTTTGAATGTCTTGGTGAAAAACTTTGAAAACCGACAATTGACCGCCTGGACTTTTTTCAACAAAATCTTGGTCAAAATTGATGCCAATTCAAATGAATATAAAATTATCCCAGATTGTCAAACCTTTACAACTATGCTTAATGGTGCGAGAAAATACTCGTTACATGAAGCAGAGATCATCACCTCCGATAGAAATATGCCTTTAACTGAAAAGACGGTGAAATTGTTGGAAATTCAAGCAAAACTTATCAATACGTCAGAAGTCATGTTGCAAAAAGTGATTAGTGCTGCAACTCCACCAAAACCACCAACAAAAGAACAAGTCGACCAAAATCAAGAACTCTTGATGCAATATAGAATCAAAATGAGACGTCAATTATTATCCATCGACCCTACTTTTGCCTCTGTTTTCGTCTCCTGTTTTGTCAACAATATTGGAACTGGGGCTGAAGTGTCTCTGGGTTCTCACTATAAGTATGTCGAAAGGGGTCTTCAGTATTTACGTTATTGGTCTCCACAAGTTGATGAATTGTATACGTTCTTGGAAACCACAGGGACTTCTACTGATATCACCCAAGCAACAAAAAATGTCAAACATAATACTGATCAAAGAATTCAGGCTACCATTGAATCTTCAAGTCGAGCCGATTCTCTCACCTATTTGCTTCCTGAAGAAATTACAAAAGTTGAACTTTCCAAGAACGAAGTCAACCCACAGGTAGTATTCCCACCACCGGCCTTTTCCAAGAACAAAACTAGGGCTATATATAGTGGTAAGGAAAAACCCTTGGTCGACTTTACAAGACCAACATATCAAGAGACAAGAGCCTTGTTACTTGATAAACAATACCACGACTCAAGGGGTAAATATGGTAAAAAGCTACCATCAAATTCCACGGCATCGTTGCACTCAAAACCACAACTGATAAATCGGTACTTATTGCAATTAATCGTATCCGGTTTGATAACTCAAGGGAAAACCAGTGAATTTATTAAAATGGTCTGGTTTGTGTTGACCAAATATGGTGATATACGTATATCTGTGGGGAAAGACAACTTGGTTAAAGATACCTACTATCCGCTTGTAAGAACTGATGACCTTTCGTCCATAGTATCAGGTAAAGATCTTGCACAAGGTGTATTAGCAAAAGATGACTACCCTACTGTTTTTAATTTTACAAACCCAGTCAAAGATCGTGTTGTTAGTGAGTATAATAATCAGGTTGTGGATATACAATTGATGCATACCATATTCCACAAATTGAATGAAAATT
Source organism: Candida sp. Y128-05E (assembly GCA_037042355.1). Taxonomy (NCBI): domain Eukaryota; kingdom Fungi; phylum Ascomycota; class Pichiomycetes; order Serinales; family Debaryomycetaceae; genus Candida; species Candida sp. Y128-05E. Next base: position 43,281 of record JAXQKE010000012.1, on the reverse strand, counting down.
ATCGAAAGAATGGTTCATCGGCTATAAAGGTGATTGTGGAAATCTTTTCTTCGCTCGTCAATCCAAAGACTAATCCAGCGGCATATTTAAGACCCAATGATTTAACCAAAGATATTGTTTTTTCCAGTTTACTTACTGATTTACATTATTATAATGATTTTAACTATAATAATATAGTGAAGGAGAAGAAAAAATTGCAGATTCCAAATAATACCCCAAGAAAATCAATAAACCATGAACAATTAGACGCTTTTATACCAGTATTGACTATATACATGGATGCATTACAAGTGCAAATGAAAAGACTGAGGAAACAACCAAGACATCCATTGGAAAACTCTGCAGTTACTTCCTATAATAAAATCATTGACAGAATCTATCGATCTACATGGATATCCACTACTGATGAACAAAAACTTCAACATCATTTACAACTTATAAAATCAGGGATTTTATTCTACAGACCAAAAGTATTGATTGATTCACGGGAGAATCTTGAATACTCATCACCAATCATTCAATCGATTGAATATGTATATAATGCCATGAAAACCAATGAGAATCTTGCCGATCAAGATAAAAAACTATTCCGATACATAAAGTTATTGCTTCAATTGAAATCAAGAGACCAAAGTGATATCGATAAATTAGAGAGCATCACTGGGTTGATTTACAAATATATTGATTGATTTTGCTAGTAACTGTAAATATAGAGGTTATTGGGGGCTTATTTGAAGTATACTTAAATGAAAAGATTTTTTAGATACCATGTACATAGAACAATAGTATATCTTGACGTTTACAATCACAGCCAGTTCGACTTGCTCGAATTAAAATTTGAATCTCTATTGTACCAAGTATGTCGATTGAAAAGAAAACGGCTTATGATCAACCAAAGAACCTCCAAACGACTCTAATTACTCAAATAATAGTACTGTGAACATGTCGAGTCTATTGGTTTCAATAATCTTTGATTGATATCGAGTATAACTAAAGATTCTTCAAATCTTACTTAAAAAAATTGGTTTCTTCTTCTTTTCTTCCAATTTTTCAGAAACATAGGTATTAATGACTCTACTATCTATATCTCTACGAATTTCTATACCCTATCTACTTTCTTTAGTAAATATGGCGATGTTTAAAATAGCCTGAGAATTCGCTACCATTTTCTAAGCGCAAGCTAACTCCGAACTTCAACCATTATCTGGGGGAATTATGACGGTGTATCCAGTGATCTTCATTGAGGACCCAGTTGCTAATGACTATACCAGATTGGTATCTAGGGTGTTGGAGCTGAATTTGGCTATCAATCGTTTGGATATATTCATTAAGAAACCATTTGATGATAGTGTACGATTGAATGAAGTACTATCAAAATATTATAATTATACTCGTGAAGCAGCAATTGCTAATGGGTTTGACTATAGATTTGATATCAACATTTTATTCAATCGAGAATTTAAACCAGATACTTCTTGGAACTTGATATATAAACTTAAACTGGAACAATTGGAAACAAATGCAAGAGTGATAGATATTGACGTTGCTGTTAATAAAACATCGGTTGCAAAAGGGGGTAAATCTTCTCAATTCTATGTTACTGCTGCTGTAGGAGGTACCTTTGATCATATTCATGATGGTCATAAAATTTTATTATCAGTTGCTTTATTTTTAACTAATACAACATTAATTATTGGTATAACTGGTAGTAAATTATTGGTTAATAAGAAACATGCTGAAGCACTTGAAAGTTATGCTATTAGACAATCAAAAGTTATACAATTCTTACGATTAATTCTGTTTGATCCTAATGTTAGTTATAATCTATACGAAATTAATGATGTTTGCGGACCTACTGGTTATGTTCGTGATATTAATACGTTAGTCGTGAGTGGTGAAACTATTAAAGGGGGTGATTTTGTAAATAAATATCGTCAGGATCAGGCATTCAATCAATTAGATTTGGAAGTTATCAATGTTATTGGTTCAAATGAATCAAGTGAATCGAATAATTGGCAAGGTAAAATCAGTTCTACGGAAATTAGACAACAAGAGTTAAATCGTAAAACTCAAACTTGAATTACTATACAAATATAATTATCCATTGTAGCTACCTATATATATGGACACCTCACCTTATAGATATACCTTTGTCAAGCTGGTTTGCACGACGAGGGGTTCTATCTGGGTGATCTAACGCAAATGAATATGAGGTGGAAGATTTGCTTATCTCATCAAATAATACTAATTTATCATTTGCGCTATCAATGTAAGCTCCTTTATCATCATTATCAGCCAATGCAAATCTTATTTTTTCAAACGCTTGTATTCCTAAACCCAAACGCTTTCTTAATCTTTCTTTAGTTAAATCCAAGGTTTCTTCGGGGTATATAGGTAAAATAAATGGAACTCCATGGTGATAATTACTTGTTTTGTGGAAATGAAAAGCCGGAAGCATGTTCAAACTAGTTGCATGCTGTTTGGCTAACAACATTTCCTTCTTTGTAGCATCATTATCAAGCTCGTCAATCTCAACCGGGCCATCTTCAAGTCTAGTGTACAAATCATGGTTCACCAAAATTTCAACCTCAACTGGGAATATACCGGCGTATAATTCAGCATCGTCAGGTAAAGTTTCAATAGTATCATTGAATTTGACCAAATCAAGATAAGTATGATTACTACCACTCCAAATCAAAATATGTTTGTAGTCCTTTTTAGGTATATTAACTTTATGAATTAACTTAGCAATCAATTCGGCAATTGTACCATTTTTGGGTACGAGTAACTCAAAAACTTGGTATTGAATAAGACTTGTTAACCAGTGTATTTTCACCGCTTTCAAGTTTTCATATTCTTTCAAATTTATGTTCAATATTTCATATTCAAATGATATTATTTGGTTCACATTAACTGATTTAGGGAATAGATCCGTCATTGCATGATGAGTTTTCAATGGGAATCTTTGCTTCTGGGCATTTAAAACAAATAATCTCAAATAATCGGGATCAACATCATCTTCAAGATGATCTGATACAGCTTTGGCCAAGTCTTGGTAAGTAAACAATGTCGAAATCCACATATCAATTGGTTTGATAACTTTCGCAACTTTGTTTTCTCCATTTTTCCCGTTTTCATCACCATTTTGAGCTGTTTTATCCTCAGCAACAAAATCACTATCCTCTTCATCTATCTCAGCTTTGAAAGGTTTTACCTGTATATGTAGTCTGGTAAGCATAAATCTGTAGAAATCTTTGACATCTTGAAATTTTTGGTTTTCTGCTAATTGTGCTGCGTTCGATACTTGAACTGTGATTATATCACCATTATTCAACTCAGATTTTTCAAATGTAATATTTTGATCAATTACATCAACCTTGGTGGGAGATAATTCTTCAAATAATTGTAATTCTACATCTTTCTTAAACCCTAAAAGTTGGTTAACAGGTTCCACAATCGAGCCAACTTGTTCATCCTTAGATACCACAATATGACTCAATCCTCTTACTTGCTGGCTAATTGGATCAAAATACTTTATGAAAATTAAAATGTAATTGGAAAACTCCGAAATATCCTTAAACTCGATACCTTCACCAGCTGTAACTCCAACTTTGTTCATCTTTTCTGAGATGCTAACGAACTTGAAATCCTTTGGCTCTGTTGTGGACTTAGATGGACAAATTCTATTGATAGCGTTAATATCTTTATTTGCTTCTTCAACGTAGAATACCTGTTCATCATATTTTTTGTTGAACACTTTCCCACATAAAACCTGTACCGGAAATTCTTTCTGTTCGTCACTTACGGGAACATCAGTTCTATTAGTTTGATTATTTCTATGACTTGTTACTAACAACCTAAAAGGATATGAGTCGATAGGTGTACCATCAGGCTTTCCAAGTGGATAGCCTAATTTTGTTCCAACAAGTTGCAAGAGTGAAGAATATGTATCATTTTTCTTCACTTTGAATGATAATGGGTCGACTGCAGTTCCAATCAAAGATTCGTCATAAAATTTTGCATTCCTTGGGTCAATAGTAAGGTCAAACCCGGAAAAGTTAATAAAGTTGTTCCATGTAATAAATTTAATATTTGTATAATACAATGCTTCTTGTCTTTCTGATTCTAAACGTTCAGACTGTTCTATTTCATATTTGATTTGGTTTGGAATATGATCGGGGATGACTTTATCAATAGACGATTCATCTTTGGGCAAAATTTTGTCTAATTCGGTTTCACGGTAGTATACCAACATGTATGCCGAAGTTACACGTCTGATTAAGTTTTCTTGATGTTCGTTTTTAGTCATTTTTAACAAGTCTTGTTGTGAAATTTCATTTGCCCCGTAATTCTCTTGAAATACTTGAGTTGGAGTCGCTTTCCAAACTTTGTCATCATCAAATCTTAACCATTGTTCGTTATGACCTGGTTTGATCATGGCATAATAATGACCATTTGAAACACTACCTTGGTGGACTAGGACACCATGAAGTTTATAGTTCCAATTCTGCAGTTTGATTTCTTCGGGTAATTCTTCGTCCAAATAAGGTCTTAAATCGATTTTATCTGGGAATTCATATAAATCGTCAATTTTAACCAAGTCATCAACCATGAAATCATATTCGAATCTTTTCAATTGTAAATGCAATACTGGAGGGAAAGATTGAAATACGACCCCCTTTTTAGCATCTTGGTACCCATACCCTTCGCCTGCCTGATATTTATTTTCTCCGTCCAACATTTCAATTTCGATATAATTTTCAAAAGATTGTTGCAAGTTTTTGAAACCCCTAACATTCAATTGAATATCCCAAAAGTCTTCAATTCGTGAAGATTCGTATTTAACGTTGACACACTTGATGTACGACTTCATTTTTCCGACAAAAATGTCATTTAGGCAATTTTCAATGGGCGAGCCCTTCATGGCGGTTTCCAATTTATCCATCAAGATACGGTTTAATTCTTGAACATCATGTTGGGTGAATGCATCCGAAGTATCCCAGCCAAAGGATTTTGTCAATTCCATTGTACCCACAGTATTTTTTGCCGTTGACAATAAATAGAAAATCCTCTGCAACGCCAACGGAACTGAGGTTTTGGTATTGGGGGAGGGAGCTGTTGGGATTTGGTAAACCAATTTTCTGAAAATAGATGTTGTGAAGTAACTTTGCAATAACGAATTTAAATAACATGTAGCACCTTGGTTACTCAACCCGACAAATTTGGTATGTTTTTTCGAATCGTAATCAAGGAATGAGTGCCATAATACTCCTGTAGAAGAATCATCTATAACTTTAACATACCCGGTAATATTGACTTGATTATTGCCCAAAACGGGATAGACAGCACTGCCATGCCTAATGTTGGGAACTTTCAACCTTTTTTCATCGGTTAACGAAGAAAATCCCCAGTCAGTTTCATTTTTATTGAATCTGTGAGAGGACCCACTTGGTAAGTGGGCTTCAGGATGAAGAGGGTTCCAAATGTCCAAGGCAAATTGGGCACAGACATACCAATCAGTATTGGATTCATCTATAGGATGGGGTTCCATATAAAGTGACATTGCATTGCTACCATTATTACCTCGTGGAAACAAAAGTATATTCCAATTGTAACCTCCACATTGAAAAGTAGGCGATCGATACTTCTCATCAGTCATACTGGCCCAATCTTTGATTTCCCAGACATAATGGGTCTGATCTTTGACGGGGTAGTCAGGTATAGGTTTCATCAACTTGGAAGCAGCGGTCTTGAAGTCCAGGGCAGGTATATTGTTTGATTTTTGAGTATTAGCAGTAGCGGCCAATTCGTCAATTTCTTCATCAATTTCTTGGCTTTCATCATCATCGTCAGCATCCATCTCGTCATCTTCGATATCGTCCTCTTCTATGTCTACAACTTCGATTGGATCTGTTCCATAAGGTTGATCTACGTCATTCATCCCTATTTGATTGATTGTTGAGTCTTTATTAGCGTCAATTGTATTGTCCGATATCATTATCAGCTATATCTATTATTACCAAGTGCTAGTTCGATGGATTAAAAACTAGTGGAGTGTGTTTGTATGAAAGTGTGTGGTTGCTTCTTCAATTTTACTGTAGCTCCTTAGATTAGATCATGATGCGATTTGCCATTTTACCCCAAAGAGTGCGGCTATGGGTGGAAATAGGGACAACTGTGGTAGAAGTAGACACAGCCTCAGACCAAATACACCAGTATACCAAAAGCCACGTTAATGTAAATTATGGAATACCGAAACCAGGTAAGTGTAAGATATACTATTTGTCTCTTGTCATTTACGGGATATCTACGATATATGTGCACATTGTTCTTGCTAATCTTTTTCTTGTAGTGGTTTTGCCGACAGGTTGGTCTATTGATTCCCTCGGAACCACAGCAGTGTGTGATTGTAGAAAATCAGGCACTGTGTAAGAAAGTGAGGAGGTATGAGACAAAGTTAGAAGAGATAGTTGACCCGAGCTTCCGTTTATCTACAAGTGTAACATGATTTGTTCTTTTGAGACGATACTAAATTGTATTCTGTTAGAGTAAAATGGATAATTTGGAAAGTTCAAAATCAAGGTGGAGCCATAATCCTCTGACTTTGTGTGAGTATTTAAATACTATACGATTGGGTATAAGCGAATATACAACTCTTTGGGCTGTTTGTCTAATCGACTTTTATCTACGAGTGGATAAGTGGTTGCAGTTAGCAGATTGGTGGATTCCAAGGTCATGTCTCAAGTAAATAAGGGGGAATCTACTATTACAAACTAGAACCCTTGTCAACCAAATGCCAAAGTAACTTAAATCGACATGTTTACTTATTTTGCTCTATTGAAGCATCCTAATTACATGGATTGACTTAAACTTTTAGAAATCTGCAACTACAGAATTTACAATTTATACTAAGATTTGAATTTCTCCTCAACATTATCGATAACTAATTAGATCACATAGGAGTTAATTCTCGATACAAATGTCAAAAATGATAAAAAAAGTCAATTCTGGATAATTTCTTGCACCTTGTGTTTTCAATGTTATCAAAGTTAACCAACAGTCATTTTCAGATACTCATCTGGTGAAACCAGAAACCAATATAGCCAAGACTATCTACCTAACATTCTTATACATTCTCGCCAACAGTATTGTTTGACAAGAAAATGTGGTAGTTTTAGTGTAACAAAGAAAAAAGATTTCTAACCAAGCCTGGGGGCTTTATTTCGTAGTATTATCAAACAAAGTTTAGCCATGAAACCAAGCCTGAGGCTTGATTTCGTAGTGATATCGGCTTATGTATACGAAAGTGGCAAAGAGTTTCGTAAAGTCAGGGCAAATTCATTGATGCGAATAAATAGATTGCAAAAAATACTAGAAATAAACGATGACAGAGGGTAATTTATTTTGCATAAAAATATCTGGACCAGACATCAGTGATATCATACAATGATACCAGTAGATTCAATCAAAAGAAATTCGATCAAAATCAACGGTCGAGATCCCAAATCTCCAACCCATCGGTCCAAACCATGATACCCAATCAATAATCCAAACGAGATGCAGCAAAAAAAAATTGTGAAAAAACGTTGAAAACGATGAGAACAAAGAGGACACAAAAACTGGGAAACTAGTAGCGGTGAATAAACTTACCTTTAACCTAACTATTTCATGTCAATACTGACAATATAGCGGCTAAAACTATAAGAAGTGGCCACTAGTGAAGTAAAATAAGATCTACAAACGTGTAACTATCCCTTCGTTAAAATCCAATTTAAGCGAAATTATAATTACCTAATTACCTCATCACGATAACCTATTATTGAGCAAATTTTCTGGTGAGAACCAATTAAACCTAGATTCATAGAAATGCGATATAAATTCCGATGCGAGTAATTAGTAAGAGAATATGAGAATAGGTGATACATAGATTATCCATTGCTGATCCTCTCTATTTGATCAACTGTGGGTTCAGGTTGGCTGATTCGTCAAATCTAAAGCAAATCGTAAATGAGCCAAAGCCAGTCTTGGCTCTGGCGCGCTAGATAAAAAGCCTCAGGCTTGGTAGTTGTAGTAGAGTAATGGGGGAAACTTTAGATTTGGTAGTGAGTGGAAGAAAAGGGAGGAAGGCAACGGATTCGAAACGTAAACAAAACTGCGAAAAGGGTGATGAAACAAATAACCAGAGGAAAGGGGTATAAAATGAATATGTTATTTATAATATGATACATATATCTTTACTACCAATGGATAGTTCTTTTCATTGGTTGTTCACCTACTAATGACGTAGCAATCGTACACCCCAGTTCGGGTGTTTTGTTATGCCTAGGCCACAAATTAAAATTTCAAAGGAGATGAATATTTTTAATTCTATTGTTCACCTGTTTATTTTTTGAGTACGGTGGATTATTTTCGTTGACGATTTGGACGATTTTGGATATTTTTAAGGTTTTTTATTTTTTTAAGGTTTTTATTTTTTTAGATATTTTTCTTGGTGAGTTTGAGGATATAAAAATTTAATTCAAAACAAATTATAAATTTTATACCCTTTCTTTATTGGTGTTCTACTATAGTCTTTCCTTTACATATCAATAGTCTTGTACCATGTTATTCAACACTTTCGTTACTTCAGCCTTAGTCGCTGCTACTTTAGCCATGCCTATGGCTCAACACAAACATCACGACCATCAAGATAAAAGAGCCGTCGTCACCAACACCATCTATACCACTGTCAATGGTGATGCTGCTGCTGCCACTGAAGCTCCAGCTGCTCCAGTCAACAAAGGTGTTATTGGAGATGTTGCTTCTGCTGTCGGTGACGTCGTTGACTCCGTCGCTTCCGCTGTTACTGGTGGTTCTAGTTCCGGTTCTGACTCTACCGTCGGTTCTTCAGGTGCTAAAGGTGTTACTTATTCTCCTTACAGTGTTGGTGGATGTAAATCTGCTGACCAAGTTGCTTCTGAAATCGCCCAATTATCTGGTTTCGATATCATTAGATTATACGGTGTTGACTGTGATCAAGTCGAAAACGTCTTGAAAGCTAAAGCTTCCAACCAAAAGATCTTTGCCGGTATTTTCGATGTCTCGCAAATCTCTCAAGGTGTTTCTTCTATTGGAGATGCCATCAAAGCTGCTGGTGCCTCTTGGGATGATTTCCACACCATTTCCGTTGGTAACGAATTAGTTAACAACGGTGAAGCTACTCCATCTCAAGTCAAGGGTTATGTTGCCGAAGCTAAATCCGCTTTATCTGGTACCGGTTACTCTGGTCCAGTTGTTGCCGTCGATACTTTCATCGCCACCATCAACAACCCAGATTTATGTGATGTTTCTGACTATGTTGCCATCAACGCCCACGCTTTCTTTGACGGTCACATTGCTGCTGCTGATGCCGGTGCTTGGGTTTTACAACAAATCCAAATTGTCGCCACTGTTTGTCCAGGTAAAGAAGTCTTAGTTTGTGAAACCGGATGGCCATCCCAAGGTGACTCCAATGGAGATGCCGTCCCATCCAAATCTAACCAAAAAGCCGCTATCTCTTCTATTAAAGAAACTTGTGGTTCCGCTGCTATTTTGTTTACTGCTTTCGATGACTTATGGAAAGCCAGTGGTCCTTTCAATGCTGAAAAGTTCTGGGGTTTCTTATCTAATTAATCGATCTAAGATTAATTCGAAATGATCTACAAGGTTATTTTCAGTGTTAGTATACCATTTTTCTTTCTTTTATCGTTATAGTAAGTATATATTTACCTTATTATGTTTATTGTGTTTAAAAAAAATTTTTAAGAAGTATTTTGTAGGGAAGTTAACGAGCAACAGATTAGCGGATCTTTAGAATCATCCAATATATTCTCCGTGTAAACAGAAGTCATGCGAGTGTGTTTACGATTGCTACAAAGATTCCATAAAATACTTCTGCGATCTATAAATAATGGTGATTCCAATCGTGGACAATAGTGGAATCTGACTACGGAACAATAGAGAAAACCTGGCCCGCTGGTGAATGAATTTTTCAACTCGACGTACTAACTCCAAGATAAGTGGCATCCAATACAACTTGAATTTTTTAGCATTTATTGTTAGCAATGTTGATTGTGAAAATGACTATTTCCAGAGTTATTACCAATATTCAAATCGGGAATGGCAAAAATGCACGCCAAACACGATGGCGAAATTATTGAATAATGCGAAATTTACATTGTTCCTATCTCGTGTCATATGTCATTAATTAATCGTACAATATTCTCTACTCTGTTCTGTCTAACAGATCACATTGTTCTTACAATGACAAACTCTAGCCATTCTGTTGTAGAAGATGAATTTGGGGAAGCTGTAATACTAAATGTGTTGTTCCTCACAAAATGCACTAGAGAATATTTACCTATTGCCTAATTCAGCGATTATTTACTTCTGGAATTCTCAAGGTAACTTAACCAATTTCTTATACTATTTGGTGTTATAGGTATTGTGCCAAGACGTTTACTTCAGTTTATCGTTCCATATCTTGCTGCTTACAGCCACTTGGTAGGTAATTTTTTATTTTCTTAGGTGTAACACTTTCACAATACCGTGTTTTCGAATCTGGGGTTAAGCTATTTGTAAAGAGCGTAGTCGGTGAGAGGTTTGTAGTAGTAATGGGATAATTCATGCAATAATATGGGGGTTCTTTATAGTTTGCAGGTGTTCGAATCGTTTTGTCGTTGTTCTTTGTGATTTCAGTTTGGTTGCAAAAAATTGTCAATTCACTATTTCTTGCGAAATTACCACAACTTGTATAGATTTACGATCTGAGATTTCTAAATCTTGAAAAACAAACTCTTAACGATTTCCATTCAATTGTTTAGACACCTAAATCAAAAAAGGATTTTATTGATTTCTACAAAACCACCAGTAGATTCATTAGATCAATTATTTAAAAAATTAGCGATAAAAGATGCAATCTTAATTGGGATTTAAGATTAGATCGATCTCATATTGAAAGCAAAAAATAAATGGACGAGATAAGAATCGAACTCATGACCTTTCCCATGCTAAGGGAACGCGCTACCAACTACGCCACACGCCCAGTGAATGAATGGCTGTTATATAAAAAGAATCTTCTTAGTTGATATAACAAAAGCTTATTACGTAATTAGGAAGTCGACCTAATTAGGATATGTCGCAGGGTAGATATAAGAGGTGTTTTTCAGTGGAGGATTTTAATTAGTTAGTTAACAACTTACTTATGATCTGGATAGATAGATCAAGGGTTAATTAAGATCCGATACTTTTCACCTAATTTCCATAATACATAATACCCGAAAGGTTTCTATGAGATTATAGATTCTTTCGCATTCAGCTGAGACTGGAAAGGTAAACATTTGGATATACATTGTAGAGTATCAATAGTAGTACCTAGAGTTCGAGATAGGCAGACTATTAACAGACTATACATTCGGGACATTGGTTTTATGCAAGATATATCTAGGAGAACCAATTTTATAAAACATGGATAGCAGGATCAAGTTGGATATCGCTATCGATTAGAGCTGTTTAAATAAAAAAATCGCCATCTTTACTTATTATAGGGAAAGAAGGGCAAAGATAGAAGAGGAAGTAATGCCGGCTTTAACCAGAACCTCGGTCACTTCTTGGGTATCTTATTTCAAAGTCATTGGATTATTCAATAAATCATTCTAACATTCATTAACTATCATTTAATGAGAGGTTTATACTACGGTTTCCTCTTTATATACCTCGAATGAGAGAAGAGCCAATCGATGACTAAGGTGGTGCTGCTAATTGCTAATATGGTTAATTTAAAGTACAATTTTAGATGTTTATAGGTTATTTTCAATATACTAAAAAAAAGAAAAAGATTATCCTTATGATTATCAAAATTGTAGCCTGTGTTCTGTTTTGTCTAAGTTACTCGCAACTAGATTTGCGTCTCTCTCTCTGACTTGGAACCGTAAATTACAATAGATAGCATCACTACAGGCAGTAAATCATGGGAAACGACAACATTTCCAAGTAGACAAGAGTGAACCAATGTTGAATTTGGAGATATCATTTAAGGGGTTTTACTGATTATTTCAAAAAATCATAGTATAAGCAAATATATATTATCCTTTCCTGAATTTAGCTTCACCAATTCTACAAGTACTTCCTAATTCTTAACCCAAAACCATTAAATTAAATACTACAAAGTTGAACTATAAAGCAAGAATCAATTTTTTCTTGGTTTGATATCATATATACTGAGAATCATCATACCCATCAATAATTTCGATATTTTCAGTCAAGAATCGTTTTCTTTTCCGAATTAAGTCTTTGCTATGCACTTCTAATAATAAATCCTCGTTTGTATCTAATAAATTGTCATAACTTATATTCCAAATCCCGGCTTGATTGGTGACATCCAATTCTTGTGCTATAGGGGTTTTCTTACCTTGTTGAACATGTTTAAAAATCCGATTAAATACTATTTCCAAGTATTCCGACATATATTTGGTATCGACATTAGTAGCCAAGGCCAAATGACTAATGAATTCGTCTTTAAAGCCGATGGATCTTAATTTTGAATATATTTCGTCGAGTGTCGAGCAGGACCTTATCCTGGCTTTAACATCCAAAGTATAATCACCATTGTTTCCAAACTGGGCAGCATCGTTTGTCAATTTATGGATATCGAATAAATCAATCACCCTAATATCGGGTTTGACATAGTGTAAATGAATAGGGACTTGACTTGCGTCAGACTGTACTTGGCTAGAATGTTGTGAGTCTGGGACTTGGCCTGATTGAATTGGGCTCGATTCGATTCTTTCCAAATTATCATCGTGTCTCTCCTTGGCGGTATCAAAAACCTCATCTTCATCCTCCTCATCCTCGCTGATATCCTCACTCATATCATCTGGAGTGACCATTTCCAATTTCGGCACTTGGATCGATAAAACCTGGTCAATGTTGGAATTGGCGGTTTCGCCAATTTCCTCATCGAGAGCGGCGGTATCATTTCTAACTAGTTCATGGGTGATGCGAGTCGTAGAAACATTTTTAGTGAATTCCAATTTCCTAGGTAAATTCTTGGGTAAAATATTCATTCTCACACACTTTTCATAGTACTTGATATAATTGGGAATTAGTTCTAGGGAAACGTATTTTCTGAACCGATCTCTCCATGAGTGCAAGGGATGGATCGGTTTCAACCGATACATTTTATCGAAAAAGGAGTAAGTGATTGGTGAATTTGATGACAAGGTCGATGAATCATTAATCAATTTAATATGATTATAATAGAAATCATCGATATCGAAATTTTCATTTTCGAAATTCACATTCAAGCCAATTACTTTGGCGGCTTCAACACATAATAAATAATCATCTTGCGGAGTGAAATTGTTCTTCAACGTACCCTGAAACTTCAGAAACTCGATTTTCAATTTATGACCATAGACATCGCGTTTGATTTGGTCGTGCTCATCAATATCGTAAACCCAAGTGATTTGCGACTGCAAATGGTTTCTATACCTAGATCTTACTGAATTACCTGTATGTCCTTTTAAGATATCCGATTCGGCCAATTTATTAAAGAAAACATGAGAATTTCTGTACCTAGGATTCAATCTAATACTTTTAATAATAAATTCATCTTTATCTTGATTAAAACGGTTATGACCCCTTTCCTTTTGCTTCTGTCTAGGTTCAATAATATTTTGAAATTGGTACAATTTCAAATTACCTACAAACCCTTGATTTATAGAATCGTGCAACCATTGAATGTTATATCCATTAGATACATGATTTGAGGATAATGTAATGAAAGACATATTATGCACAGAAGTATCATCAGTAACCACTCCCCCATTATCTCTAATCATTTTAATATATTTAGCTCTCAAAGGTTCTCCTTCAGGTATATGGAACACCAAAGCTTTCCCATCAGGAGTAGTAAACAATTGTTTGACATGAACATTATCTATGAAAACATTGGTTGATTGCTGAGTGTTCATAGTATCTATGTTAACCTCTGCGTCTTCAGTATATTGAATACTCTGATAACTCATAGTTTCACTGGTTAAGTGTTTATTGTTTATATTTTATAGGGTTGTTAATTTTTAACTGTTGAAGTTTGGGTTTCAAATCCTGCAGATAAATAAACGATTAAATTTGGCGTTTGGCTGCAGCAAATTTTGCACCCAAAAAACCAAGATAGGTAGAGATACAACTATAGAGTTAGATAGATAGTATTATATAGGATATACTAGAAAGCATTTAATGAGTTTCATATAATACAAGATCTTTTGATATCATAATTTACTATAACATGACAGGTGTGTTAGTTAACCAACTTGTTTTATAAGATAGCATACAGTTGACAACCTACTAGTTACATTTTTGTTTTGAAAAGATCCAACAAAGTTAAATGGTCGAGAGGATTTATAATTTGACAAAATAGAAATTAACAGATAAGTGAGTTATATCAAGGATTAATTTTTTAGTTTTTGAGGTTATTTCAAAATGCTAATTAAAAACATTTATTAGTTTACCATATATCCATATGGGAGTGAATAATCATAAAATAATTCTAAGTGAATAATGTTGCTAATTTGTCTTTCCAATTCTTGGGAGATTCTTCTGTATTCTTTTTATTCAAGTCTTGATCAACTGCATTTTGTTCATCGTTAAGGAAATAGTTTGTTTGGAAGAAGGCACAAATAAATGGAATAAACGATAATCCACAAGCAGTACAGAAGAATATATAGTTGACTTCTTTGTACGCAGCAATTGCTCCTTGTCTAATTTCACTTTCTATAGGGTAATCATGTAAAATCGTTATAGACCCAAATATCTCAGCCACTTGAGTATCGTTAACAGATGAAGGTAAATGGTTTCTCAAAGCAACGGGCATTTTAGCATTCCAAATAACAGTGGTGATTGCATCTCCAATAGCACCACCAATATTAGTCCAAAGAGTTAACATAGCAGTGGCCAAAGCTACTTGTGAATGTTTGACCGATGCTTGAAGCGCTACTCCAGATGCAACCACCGAAAGACCACCACCACCACCAGCTAAAATAGGATGTGCAATCAACGCACCAGTGACGGTAGTGGAACCTTTACCTTGAATCAAGATCCCATACGATATAATTCTCATGGCTAAACCCAATAATTGCCAGATTTTATACCTATGGGTTACTTTAAATAAAATACCTGCAATGACCCCAAACACACATAATGCAAGCGTAAGAGCATTATTGAAATACGTCCAGTCTCTATAGCTCCAATCTTTAACCACATACACATACGATGAAAAGAATAATAATCCAATGTATCCAGCAAAGTAATAGAAAAAATCAATAATCACCGACATTATCAAGGTGACGTTTAATATTCTTTTGGGCATACATGGGAATGGAGCAAAATAGATTTCATAAATGAAAAAGGTTATCACCAATAAACCTCCGACAATTAACATGGCAATCAAACTGGGATTTTTCCAGCCATTCGAAGCAGCCCCGGCAAGTGAAAATGGTAGCAAAAACAACGCAAATCCGAATCCTAATAATAACAACCCTAATGCATCGATTTCTAAACACCCTTGTTTTATAATTGAAACGATATTATGAAGTTTTTCCAGTTTTTCCCCAGGTGAAAACTTATCAGAAATAGTAACTTTCCGATCAAGGTATGTCATGATGGCAATAGCCGGAGCCAAAACTACGGGGATAATAATTGCAAACATACCATATCCCCATTTCCAATTAGCTGCTGTTAAATCTTCGACAATTAACCCAGCAAACCAACAATTAATAATAAACGGAGTGGCCAACATTGCCGTGACAAACCCTCTCCATTTCAAGGGAGTGAAGTCAATAACGAGTAACGAATTGACAAATGATACCCCAGTTTTTCCCACAGTAGCCAAACCGAGACCTACAATGAAAGCGGTAGCCGATTGAGAAGAAGCAGCGATAATATAACCAATAGTATAAAAGAAAACAGAAATGATATAAACAAAGGTTCTTGAAATCAAATCGGAAAATTTGGCAAAAAATGGATTACTTACAGCTGCAATTATCCCGTTGGCAATATTGATAGTCCCCAAACTCGAATGGGTACCAAAACTCGAAGTTGCCAATGGCTGTAAACTATAAGTAGTCGACGAATCTAAAGAAGCAGCCCAAGCGCAAAGAAAGATCGAAGTACCATAAATGGCTTTCAAGATTTTCCCTCGCTTAGAATCATCCATAGCGGCTTTGACTTTTTCTATCAACTCCACCCCTCTGGTGGTAGGCACATGTGGTTCCTTATGTTCAAATTGCTGCTCTTCATCGGAACTAGGAGAATCTCGAAAATTCGTTTCTTTATCATTAGAGGAAACCTCTTTATCAAAACTTTGATTCATAGTTGAACTGGCTAATGAACAAAGGCTTATGTAATTGGATATGCTTTTAATTAATTCATTTCATACATCAATGGGGTTTTTATAGATGGATATGCATGAAGATTTTTTATCAATTTGATCAACAGTTTTTGCTGCAATGTACGATTAAATTGATAATTGGTAAAAATTCGTTATTTTATAACCGGAAGCGGAAAATTAAAGTACATACCCGAACTGCCAAATAATGAGCTATCCCCAGTTTGAAAAACACATTCAATTATTTATTCAACTTGAACATATCATGGCTGCAAAAAAGCAGCCTATGCATGTAATATCCAGAGAAGTTCATGTTAGCCAAACACTCTAACACTCCAAATTCTACAAATTAGTTGTAGCATCCCTAGCCAAGTACTGGAGTTCCACCTTACGATCATAGCCAATGAATTTCTAGTTGGAGTGGCTCTACGTAATTGCGTTGCTGCATGTGCATTTACTTGGCGGATAATAACCGATATTACAATCCGAAGACGGCTTTGTACTAGCATCGTGTATTCTCGTACTAGTAATCCACATTTGAGGTGGTGGCTTGTTTAAAATTCCACCAATCAAACCCTACCACCCTTTGATGGATTGGCATAATACTATGGAATATTTTTTCATGTAAAAGTGAATGCTTCGGCAATAAAACCAAACTAAGGCGATTAATCAAAATTCGCCAACTTTGGGTGTCAATTGACTGTTGAACTGGTAATATGCATATGTAGTCGGTTGTATTATCTTGGCGAATATTTTTTTCCTAACGTTTAATAAAGCTTGGTTTATATCAATATAACGATGTAGGTATGTACATGTAAGCTGTTGTCTTTTCTAGGCGAATATTTTATCTTCATGGCCAATAAAACGGTTATAAATATAATGAAAATAACCAAATACATATAGCTAAATCCCTCAAAGGACCAAATGTGTCCAGGTTGAGAGGTTGATACTTTTTTGAACTTTAGATATTGATAAATCTTAAGAGTTATATGCATACATCGGTATTACCCTTATATCATTCAATGTATAGCAATTTGCTACATTCTCGATATCGGCTACTATCCTTACATCGATTCGTGATATATCCACTTCAAATCATTAGACAAACTTGACTTGGTATCTGTAGTAATTGGCACTATATCCATTCATTTTTATTTATTTTTCAATGTATATTATAAAAACATTTATAACCAGTAAACACCTATCCTAACACCAAAAAGAACTATAGTAACATAGAGTAGAGATTGATATTTTTGGAAAATATATTATCAATTCAAACAAAAAAAATTGCTGCGTTGCATCAACGTCAATATGTATCAATGATACGTTACATCAAGAGCCAAGAACCAACCAAAAAAACTGTTGATATATGTAAATTAAAAAATAAAAAACCCCAATTGCTACGCAATGGGATTTCTTTATTTTCTTACATATAATAATCACCAACAATACCGACCAAAGATAATAAAAACCCTAAACCCGAGATACTCGAGCCGATATAATAACTAGCTTCCATATTCTGTAAATCATTGATAAACTCACGTTTGATGAGAGTTTGGTTAATTTCCTGATCAATCTTCAAATCTTCGGTGTAACCGCCATCGGGGATTTTAGGTGAACTTGACGAAGAGATCGAGGGAGTAGAAGTGGTAGATTCGTCTTCTGAGACGTGGACGTAGGATTTACCCAAATCATCAGACACTAACAAGTTAGGATCTAAGTTCTGAGAATCTTGCTCGGACTTAACTGCTTGTTTTTCGAATTTAATATTTTGTTGTTCCAAGGACAATTTAGTTGATATTTTCTGGAAATTATTATAATTGTAATAATATAATGTTCCTAAGGTCAAGGGACCAATCAAACTCAGATATAATAAATAAGGATGTTTCTCCTGGATACTAGAAGATATGTAGCTTAAACCAAATAAACAAGAAGATAAGCCCCCCAAAACAATATTGATTATTCTATTGGTGTTGACATCCAGTTTAATACCTATCAATTTACTTATAAAACCGTCATCATATGAATATTTATTAATTTGGCTAATCCATTGCGGAATTCTTTCCAAACTCTGATAAATCAATGATCCCGATAACAATCCTAATGAACCGACACCAATAATCTTAATCGCGCCAACAAATGCCATAGTTTGTAACTCTTCTTATTCAATTGTATTAATCAAGTGGCAAACTAGATCAATGATTAGCGGTATTAAACTTCTCCTTATATGAATGACAAAATTACTTTGGTCGTGTCTTTTGGAGAATTATTATAAGTAATATACCTTTTATTGCTATTAACGATAAGAGTTGGTAAAGAGTTGTATATATGGGGAAGTGTATATAACCATTGTACTCACTGCCATTGAAGAGTCAAAACTGGGGATCGATATATGGTCAATTCGCCAATAATTTTGCATTCGGGGATAACGATAAAAAACGTGATAAATGGTAGTTGCAGTTTGATGATATATTGGGGATATATAATGAAGCATTTCTGTTATATATATATGGTTGTATTACTCCTCTCGTAGCCACGAGGTTTTCTGTTGTACGTAATGGCATGATATGTCCCATAATCTTATCCTTCACAAATGTATGGTATCTCTGTCATAGTTACACCCTCGAGCATCTATGTAATATATCCTCAGGCTATTGGTTCGACTCTTAGTTAGTTGTAAAAGAGAGAACTGCGAGTTTGGTATATCAGCAGAATAACTTCTCATATGAACCCTAGAGAACATATTTTTTCACATCTAGATGAACTCCCGAGGGCAGATCTTTTCACTTCTATAAGAACGCTTGAGTATATATCTCTCTATTTATTCGTCATCTTTTCAATACTTCATACGTTTGCATTCGTTACTCTTGGTTCCAACCAATTTGTCTTGATTAATTTCGAGCGAATTAAGTCAAGATGAAATTGAAGCAATTCAAGATACCCCAGATTTTACAGAATCTAATTTAACCAGATCTGTTTGCTCATCAGACCCTAAATCGATAATTCATCATCCAGTAGGGTATCATACGTTTCTTGAATTAGCAATTTTACATGATCAGATAATGTAAATGACTTTTCCCATAATTTAGGGATCTATTGCTAAAGTATACGGATATAATATAACATCAAAGTTTTTCATGAACAATTTACTACTTAGCGATTGAAATTCAATTCATAAGATTGCTTAGCGATCATCTCTTGCTATCAGCAATTCTTCAAAACTCCTAATAATCATTCCGAACTGATTAACATTTAATGCTTGCATGATAATCGCTTCGCAATCAAACAACTCTTCAATACTTTTAATAGTGACTTTGCGATTATTTCTTTCATTTCTGTTCATTTTTAACCCTCGGTTCCAACCATTTCGGCACTTTATCTTGATTTATTTCCACAGAATCAATATCAAACTCCTCCATCAACAATTCCACCAAGATCCTCCCCCCTCTACTACCAGTAAACCGTCTATACTCCTCTGAAACACTGGCCAAGTTCCAACCTTGTAATCTCCGTAAGCACCCAATAACTGTCCCAGTTCTGTGTCTCCCCATCCCACAGCATACCAATAATGGATAATTATCTTTATCTACAATTAATTCCAAAGATTTCTTAATAGTAGGTTCATTCAAAGAATCCCAAGGGTTCATTATAGATTGTTCTTGATAATTATTAATAATACCAACAAATTCTATATTAATATTATTTTCCTGACAATGTTCTAAGAACTCATCAGTAGGTTCTTCACTAGATAACCACAAGATAGTTTTCAAATTCAATTGATTTAAAAAAGATTGATTAATAGAAGAAGGTTGACCACTTCTATATAAATGAGTTTCCACAGGACAAAAGTTGAGAGGTGGAACTATTCTAACCTTAGGAGGAGAAACCACTCTTCTAACACTACCATTGGAATCTTCCATGTCTAATTATAATCAATTGTAATAGTACTAATTGTATTAGTAGTAATTAAAAAAAAACTCATTCGCACCCACTGGAAACAAAAAACACGTTTGAAAAGTTTACAACAAATAAGAACAAGAACAAAGTAACAATGGTTGAACTTAAAAAGGAAGGGAAGAAGGAATTGAAGAAGGAGAAGGGTAGTTCTATATCTAAATCATTTCAAGAGTTAAATTCATCAATTCAGACGACTTATCATGATTATTTAAAAGAATTAACCCCCAGATTGAAGTTGATTGATTTATTTCTTGTCTTTTTGGTTTTGTTGGGGATACTTCAATTCATTTATGTTTTGTTGATTGGTAATTTCCCATTTAATGCCTTTTTAGGTGGGTTTATTAGTTGTGTCGCTCAATTTGTATTGACTGTCAGTTTGAGATTACAGGTCAAAAATAGTGCAGATGAAAAGGAAGTCAATTTGAATGGATTATCATTCTCTCCCGAGAATAGTTTTGGTGATTATGTTTTTGCTAGTTTGGTATTGCATTTTGTGATATTCCATTTTATAAATTAGGTAGTGAATATATGGTTTAGATAGAAACCTCATCAACCGTAGGTTGGTTGTAGAAAGTAAAGTTGATTACTGGAGGTTTTAACTGATTGGTAAGGTTAAATTTTCTAGAAGGATTGGTACTAGGGAATGTTACATTTATCTATAAGGTATACGCTATTAGAAAACTACAAATAAATAACCATGTACAAATAATCATTGTTAATAATCAGGAAATTATTAATAGGATAAATACCACCAATCGAATCGACGTTCAATCGAAAATGAAATTATAAAGTATACCCAGTAACAAATTATAGGTGTTTTGTCCTATCGTAAATACAAATCTGATCGATTTCATCAGCTACTGGTAAAACGAAAGATTTATAAACTAAAACAAGATAGTTAAGAACTATGTAGCATCAAAATCTAGAGAGTATCCAATTAAAATTGTGGATGTATAAATATAAACGAATATGAATTAATTGTAACAATAATTGACACAACTGCAGGGCCAAAAAAAAATGTTAACAAGGCTTGCACTTAGAGACTATATCTGTTACAGGTAATTGAAATATTGTTAATTGGGCTAGACCAGGATTGAAGATATTGGATATGAATAAAATGTGATCTATA
Source organism: Candida sp. Y128-05E (assembly GCA_037042355.1). NCBI lineage: Eukaryota > Fungi > Ascomycota > Pichiomycetes > Serinales > Debaryomycetaceae > Candida > Candida sp. Y128-05E. The sequence continues at coordinate 21,793 of JAXQKE010000012.1, read as the reverse complement.
TAATATCTATAAAGGTCATAATTATATTTTTTCTGAAATTACTTATACCGCTTGAACCTCTGACTAACAAATCTTTTCTGAAACATAAATCTAATATGTCATTTTATAACCATAATCCAGAACAGTTACTATTAGAGTTATTACACATTTTCGCTTATAGCTACCATTTATTCATCGGTTCTTGTACCACCACTGGACCTAAAAATGTTCACGTGCCGACGATTGAATCTGGTAATCAGATTAAATCTGGCCAAGTAATTTGTCACTGCGCCTTCCGTCGTTTCATGATGACATGTATAATAATATTCATGATCATAATTTCCAAATGATATGTCCATTGAGGATAACCATGTAGCAATAACTAACCATTGGGTTCACTTTAATGGTGAACCAAATTCGACTCTCAGCAATTTTCTGACTTCCACGCAGCAAGCCCGGCGTGTTCTAGAACGCGCATTGGCTGAGCGAATATTTCCGGGGTCAGGAGTTTAGCTGTGGCAGTGACCAGATCAATTAGAGTCAAATGGCACCCAATGTACTACTCAATCTAACTCCTCTACAGTTTCTCTGATTAGCAAATATCTTACAATTCTACTCTTTTTATTACATCCTTTAATATATCATAACTTTTATTCTTATAAATATTTCTAATTCAAACAATGACACAGCAACCGCTTTTGCTTTTATCACCAGTTGCACCGGCTGATTGTTGTTTTCTTTGCTGGGCTGGTTTGGTGTCTGCGGGAGTAGACTGTACTGTTTCTTGAACTGGTGCTTGTGGTTGTTTCAGATCAGAAGTATTCGGTTGTGCTTGAGACTGTGGTATAGCCGGAGAATTTACACCGGCGGCATTTATATTGTTATTACTGGCATTTTGTTGATTCTGTTGATTTTGGAGATTTTGTTGCGATTCTTGTTTTTGTTGTAAGTCTTCTTTTTGCGACTTGTCTTGTTGTTGTTTCGATGTGATTGTTCTGACTAAACTGTAGAAGGCCTCTTCGACGTTGATTCTTTGCTTAGCCGAAGTTTCCAAGAATTTACACCCCAATTGATTGGCTAAAGCCAACCCTTCGTCGTAACTGACTTGTCTTTCGATTTCCAAATCACATTTATTCCCCACAATCAATACTGGAACGTTTTCATCATCTTTTACTCTAATAATCTGTTCATAAAAACTGGCCAATTCTTCCAATGAGTTTCTTGAATTTATCGAATACACTAATAAAAACCCTTCACCGGTTCTCATATATTGTTCTCTCATGGCGGAATATTCTTCTTGACCAGCAGTATCCAAAACATCCAAAACAACCTCTTCACCATCGATCACACAGTTCTTACGATAAGAATCTTCAATTGTAGGATCATATTCGTCGATAAAATGGGTCTGAATCAATTGGATGGTCAATGCTGATTTACCAACACCACCTCCACCAACGACGACTAACTTGAACTCTTTCAACATAGTTTAGCAAGAAATAATTACAAATAATTGATAAATTATATTTTTTTTCGTCTTACTTCACCCTTTAACTGAAATTTCAAAATACTAAAAAAAAAATAATAGTAGTATTTCGCCGAAATTCTTGAAACAAAAGAAGAAAGAAAGGTAGAGTAATTGATATATATATATATATATATATACTAAATAGCTTATATATATAATTGAAACTAGATTGTAGACTAGACAATTGATGAAATTTCAATCTAGTGAAAATCATTCATTTCAAGTATCCATGAGCCCAAAAAAAGGTGAAAATATGTTGAATCATCACCTTGGCATTAAAAGGGTGAAGAAGGTAGTTTTAATAGGCTCAATTGCATTAAACAAGGCTATAGACTACACGAGTGAACAATATAGACAATGTAGACTAATTCTCCCAATTACCCTAATATACCCACTATCTAATTGTAAATCAATTACTCATCTTCAGGCATATGGTAGATGTCATTAACTAAAAATAGGTTTTAAGCATTCTGATATTTCTCCTACGCCAAGTCATTTAGGTTGGCACAGAGTTTGCCGACATGATTTATTTATAGGCGGACACAAACATAAAGTTTGCTATCGTAATCACATGAGGTGGCTTGAGGCGGGTAGAATATTATGTATATCTATACGACATTAATCTAAGGTGGGTATGATATTATGTAAACGACATTAACAATAAATGTGTTTAATATTACATACACATTAACTTTCAATAAAGTGTGTTAAATATTTTATATACGATATTAACAATCTTCTCTATCTTTTTTGAGGCGTTGTACCACTTTAAGTATCGGTTTATAACATGTGAATAACCTTATACATATCTATACGAGATTAATCTTACAAGGTGTGTATAATAGTATAGGTATACCACGTTAACAATCTTTTTAAAATGTGTTTAGTATTACATATACATCAACAATCTATTTCCTTCACCTTGAGGTGGTCTAAGGCGTGGATAATATTATATATTACTGATAGGTTGGTTGGTATTATAATATCTTCTTCACCCGGTAGGTTGGTTGGTAGTATAATATTTTCTACCTTGTAGGTTGATAGAACATCTCGCTACGCTCGATATTCCTCTTCGCTCGATGTTAGGCCGATTGAACATCTCGCGAACATCTCGCTACCCTCGATGCGCTCGATTCTATACCTTCTTCTTCTTCATCTTAATCAAACAATCATCACAGTACCATTTCCCCTTTGGCGCATTCTTAAACCCAATACAAGGCAAATGAAACCATTCTCTCTTACAATCGTCCCCGTCACACCCTACCATATCTCCAAACGAAACCTGGTTACAGTAACAATACGTCTGTTCGCGCTCTCCTGATTTCGGCGTCGCACCCGGTTTGCTCTTACCATCCTCTTCATCATCGTCTTCGTTATTCTTGATAGATCTCTTCCTCTTGGACGTTCCATTGAATGGAGTCGTAGATCTGAACATTTCATCATTATTCCTCCCCCGTTTCCTGGTGTTATTGTCGATGATATTATTGTTATTGTAGTTGTTGTGATTATTAGAATTAGGACCATCGTAATTGACATTTTCTTGCAATGATTCAGGGGGAGACTTTTCAAAAGGCGTTGTTTCCTTACCGCCTCTGCGTCTATGTTCTTCTTCTTTGGAAGCTTTTTTCGCCGCCAAAGCTTCACGTCGTGATTCAGACCGTACTGCTTGGACTGTACGGTCTACACTAGCAGCATTACTATTGCCATTTGCACTGGTTGCTACATCCATAATCATTGCTGGATGATTTAAAGGACCAATCCTGATCGATTCCGGGATTTCGTTATTATTAATGATTAGTTTGTAATCTTGATCGATTCTAAACATATGCTTGGATAGTAAGTCAGTAGCAACGCGAGTTACTTGCATTTTTTCTTCTAAACATGGGACTATTTCATTGATTTTGTTCCTGATAATGGATAAGTTTTTGAACTCTGGAGTCAGTTTATCTGATTTTTCTGCTTTAGCAGCGGAAGCTGCCTCTCCTTCTCCTTCAACAGCAGCTGAAGCAGCTGTTTTATCTCCATCAGCAGCAGCTTCCGCTGCTACTTCCGCTGCTACTTCTGGCTCATGCAAACCATCAATATATTTATCAATTAAATTATTAATCTGAGGAATAGTATTAATACACTTTGCGTCAATTTCCTTTAACAAAGTAAAGTATTTAATCAAATCTAACGGCAAGGCTTCAAAAGCGTCTGAAATATCATTCAATCCAGGTAACAATTCTATAATATTGTTAATATTTTTCGAACGTTGTTTATACATTTGAAACTGATGATTATGATTATTTGATTGGGACTTCATTCTATTGATTAGTCTCTGAGACTTCTGTCTAGAGGGGAGATCTTGTAAAGTCATGATATTATTATTGGTGTAAGGTTAAAGAAATGATTGATTGGGTTGGTTGACAATCATTGGAACCTGAATAATTTCATAATTACGACAAAATCACGTGCAGATGTCGTAAAATACGACAAAAAAGAATTAAACTTTTTTGACAATCGGTTCGGCAATAGAAATAAACCTATTTGTATCGAAATAGACTACTAACAATAAATTGATTATTTTTAACTCAATTGATTTGAAATATGACAAAAAATGAAAAGTAATAATATTAGTAACAACTATACAATTACTACATTTATATCAATTGTAATTGATGATGATCGCTTTAATGATTTTTATTAGACAACAAGATTAACATTGGGTTATACCTATTCAATGTAATGCTCTAGTGAAATCCTTTTGTAATCGTCAATTTTTAAAGCAACAGTAATAAAGCTAAGTTGTAGTAATTGATTTATGGATAATATGTCCTGCGAATTACATAAATCCCACATTCAGCGCCGTATAACAGAAGGCCATAATAATTAAAAAATAAAAAAAAACTGTTTTCAAAGTAATTTGTATATTGAAAGCGTTCAACCATAGAATAATTCTTGAATTATGCTAGAGGTGTTAGATCAACCGAGCTATTTGAAGTTAGTTCCAATAAGTTAAGACTATCTGCGATGTAATCAGAATAAAACTAGTTTAGTTTATAAGAAATTGCATAAAGTCTATTACTTGCACTACAAAAATGTCACACCCCATACCTATTAATTCCAGTTGACAATAGTAGTTATTTATAAACCAACCAAACAATGGTTGGTGCCATCTTAAACACGCGCAATTCTAAATCAATTTTGGGTGCAAAAATAATTTCATATGAACACTAATAAACATATGTAAATATGTAAACTTTTAAACTACATATATACAACTACATATATAAATACCTACCTATCCCCATTAGTGAATATACTACATTCCCTAATTATCCGGTTAAGAAAAAAACCCCTCTCCACAATAAAATCCTCTTTTCAAACCCTGTTTCGGTTTCTGTCTTACTAAATAATCCGAATCCCAGTCAAGGGTAAGTTTAGCCCAATGACACATTGTGTTTGACCTATTGTTCACTCGGGTTCCCCTCCAAACTTTCCTCCATCAGAGGAATTACCTAAAATCACGTGACATCTACCAAATTTCGCAATAAATTAAAATAGTAACAATATAAAGACTACAAAACAACCACAGTATTTCAAAATATGTAAATATATCACTAAAACCATATATTTCTATAAATGCTTAAGCAAATGTATTTTTATAGTTATCAAGTTTATTAAACAATAATTTAGCAAATATCATTTAACATGGATTATCGCAAAGTTCAACAACCAGATGATGATAATCAATACTACCCAGCCAAGAAGTTGAAACTGGCCTATGATTATAATTTACTACTAAATGTCGAACCAAACGTTTCTTATACTAGGGGTAATGAAACTGGCCTGTACACAAGATATGAGAATAATAATAATGGGAGTACTACTAATAATAATGGTACTACCATTGGTAGTACCACTGCTACAATAAAAACCAAAGAAGATGAACAGTTCTTGAAATTGGCTAAAGAAGCTTTAGTTGCAACAGCTTCAAATATCTCATCTTCAAATTTGGTCGATCCAACAATCAATGATTTACTAACCCGTTTACAATACGCATCCTCACCCCATGGGAACCCAATCAAGAAATCTGACGATATAACTATAAACGACTCTGGTCAGTTGAATATTCAGGAATTTTATCAGAGTTTCCCCAATTTATCAAATGATGTATTTAAAGAAAAGGATATAATGAGCAATGGCTCATCTCACAACCATCCCAATAATAATTCTCAAGGTTGGAACTTTTTAATGAGTCCAAAAGAAGACAAAGAACAGCAGGATCAACATGACGAAAACGACAACGAAAACGAGAATAATAATTCTGACGACAACCTACCGCGTCATTTGGATAGAAAATTCCACTGTGTCTCGTGTATCCAAACGTTCAAACGATCGCTGGACTTGAAACGTCACGAAAAACAACATCTCATTATCCCCCCTAGTATCTGTAACCTTTGTGGTAAAGGGTTTGCTAGAAAGGATGCCTTGAAACGTCATCGCAACACTTTGACTTGTAAACGTAATTTTGATAAAAAATTATATTTGGATAATCTACAGTTTCTCGAGAAATAGGTTGTCGCTACACTCAGTATGGTTGGACTTTTATAGAACTGTTTGTATATACCCGCCCGGAGGGTGGGTATGAATATATAATATAAACCAAGCAAAACATCGAGCGTAGCGAGATGTTCCGCCAATTTGCTGGCCAAGAAGATATAATAATACCAACCTTCAGGACATTCTAATACCAACCAACCTAGGTTGGTTATTGAAAGATTGTTAATGTTGTCACTGTGAACACATGGGTGGGTTTTTTATTTCTCTAAAACTGTGGCTCAACGCCGCCTAATACCGAGATCATGAAAAAACTGTGGTTGCTATTGAACCGTTGAAAACGTTTCATCGGTGCCGCTGGAAACACCACACCATAGATTGTTTTTTTCTGGCTACACGTAAATGAACCTAGGAACAAGGGAATCTGGTTAATGAATATAGAATCAACCACTGTATATAATAATTATTGCAAAATACAACGCTAAATTATTTATTTAATAGTTTACCTATACCAATGACTCAAGAATCAAGCATTTGACTCATTGAACCTCCAAATCATAAATCGTAGTTTAGCTTGATGTGATTGATTCATAAGATTATATCATTTCACTCTATACTATTTAAGGGTAATTGTAAATGTTATTCTAGTTTTGCTTAACAGTGGGAAAATTTGTCTTGCAAAGGAAAAGTTATGAAAGTTACAACCTAACCAGTAATTCTACTTATAATTCCAGCCCAATTGGCAAAACCAATCTTTAGTTCCACCAACTTCTTAAACTATAATGAAAGTATTTTGTTGTAGGCACCAAAGAATATAATCGGGAATTACCTGAAGGTGAAGACTGTAAGTAAGTATGGGGCTAGTCGTCCCTATATATATAAACTGATATTTGCGTAACTACAATCATAATAATTTATCATCCACAAACTAGTACTTTGCTTATGAAGATGGAATCCTAAGAATCAATCCCATCTATCAATTATCAATAGTTTCAATTAGTTTTCTTACATAGGCTCTTTTGGTAGTGCGTTTGGGTTTTTCTAAAAATGTGGTTAAATGCAAAATGGTGGTAAAATGGATTGATTTTTGGTTTGGAATAGATAAAGATGGAAAGTGAGTATCATCTATCTGATAGATTTGAAGGTGAAGATGTTGGATTATTGTCAAATTTGATTGGTTACGAGGAGATTCTTCATAGGTTAATATGGCCTGATTCTCGAATGGGCGAAGGGAGTTTTACAAAGTATAATAAATGTCCAGTTTTCATTCAAAACGACTGATGCTATATGGGTTAATCACTTTTATTGAGGAGAACAAGTGAGCTTGAATTGGAAATGATAGTAGGTAAACTATCCAACATGCTATTGATTACACCAACACTTTGACGGCACACACAGAGAGTGATGACATAATCGTTTGACGCTAATGAGTATTTCTATTGTATTGCCTAAGTATTATAAATCATACCACATCTATTGATGTGGTATTACATCTTAAAAGTGGATGTTTAATCATCTTGTGAAAATGGGATTACAGACCAGTTTGACTCTTGTCTAATTAGGCTAATACCCAAACTTCTACTAGCCTAATCTGGCCTCGGACAAAAGTACCAGAATAATTCTATTACATGAATATTTTACGACAAACTTGCAGTTGAAGAAGACTTACAATGGGAAGATAACAGCGATCGTTTCGAGGTCTCAATATACAATATGTCAGTTAGAATCTACTTCCTTTAACCCTAAAACTGGCTAACTACTTAAAAAATAATCAGTTGCGGTAAGGTTCTCTACGATACGACAAGATTGAGTTGACTCTTGTACCTGATGGGTTAATTACCCCATTCAATTTTCCTAATCAGCAGAACCTTCCCCATGAAAAAAAGAAACAAAACTAACAACCTCGGAAAGTTTGGTCATTGCTCTAGTAACAATAGACAGGTGACTTTAGTCACGTGTAAATCCAACAAGTGCTTGGTTGAAGTTATAGAGAAAGTACCAACCTCTGGATGGTTTGAGATAGGGTAAAACCAATAGAAAATGAAGTTAATAACCAACTTTCAATTATGGGAAACTTTCAGGCAATTTCACCCTCTTTTGAAACTCAAAATACCAAAAAGAAAATTAAACTACTGAAATTTCGGTCTGAAGCTAAAATATTATCCGATACTCCTTGTCCTCGGTATCTCCAGATTCAAATTATATATAACTCGAGTTTCCATCGCTAAGGGATTTATTTCAAGACACAACAAAATTAACACCATGACTAGGGCTAGTGCAAGATTAAATCTTTTACAACATACTTTGACTCAAAGTAATTCATTGACTACCAACCCCTTGAATGCAGCAACTCCAACCTACCCTCCAATTGAAAAACCATTTAGAGTATGTGTCATTGGATCTGGGAACTGGGGTACCACCATTGCCAAGTTGATTGCTGAAAACACTGCTTTGAGACCTAAAGTCTTTCAACATTACGTTAACATGTGGGTCTATGAAGAGAAAATTAATGGCCAGAATTTATCAGACTTGATCAATTCAAAACATGAAAATATCAAATATTTACCTAAAATCAAATTACCAAGAAACTTGAGAGCAGTGCCAAATATCTTGGATGCCGTTAACAATGCCGATTTGATTGTTTTCAATTTACCCCATCAATTCTTACCTAAAGTCTTGCAAATGTTAAAGGGGAATATTTCACCCCATGTAAGAGCCATCTCTTGCTTAAAAGGTTTGGAAGTTAATGCTAATGGTGTTAAATTATTATCAACTTATATTGAAGAAGAATTGGGAATCACTTGTGGGGTTTTATCAGGTGCTAATTTAGCAGTGGAAATTGCCAGAGGTAAATGGTCAGAAACTACAGTTGCCTACAAAAAACCCGCTGATTTTAGAGGTGAAGGTAAAGATATTGATGATTACATCTTAAAAGCAGTTTTCCACAGACCTTATTTCCATGTTCAATGCATCGATGATGTTGCTGGTGTTTCAATTGCAGGTGCTTTGAAAAACATTGTTGCCTTAACTGTGGGTTTCGTCGAAGGGATGAATTGGGGTGACAATGCTAAAGCTGCTATTATGAGAGTTGGTTTATTAGAAATTATCAGATTTTCCAAAGAATTCTTCCCTGAGTCTAAACAAGATACCTTCACAAAAGAGTCTGCCGGTGTTGCTGATTTAATCACTACTTGTTCTGGTGGTAGAAACTTAAAAGTCGGGAGATTTATGGCTGAGACTGGTGCTTCTGCTGAACAGGCAGAAAAGGAATTGTTAAACGGTCAATCTTCTCAAGGGGTTATAACTGCAAAAGAAGTTCACGAATTATTAGTCCAAAAGGATAAAATTGAAGAATATCCATTATTCGAAGCAACTTATCAAATCATATTTGGTAACGAACAAATGGAAAACTTGCCATTATTACTTGAAGGACATTAAGTCTGATCGTATTAAGTTTACGTATTCAATTCAAGATTGAAGTTATAGCTAAGGTTATTTGGAACCCGCTCTTTTGTCATTCATTAATCAATTTACTATTTGTCAAGTAGTTGATTTTATTTTACGTTCCAGCAATGAGTTTAGGGTCATTATAGATTCTTGCAACATAAAATGCCATCACATGATTTACCTATATGGATTTTTACTTAGCGCTGTCAACATTATTCCAATAAATAAATAAATAATATAGTAACCCTGATACGACGTAATTATATCTGTATCTCGCTATGAATACCTTTAGCATTATAACATTACAGTGCTAAATGTATTTACATTGAGACATTTTCAACATACAGCCTTGTAAGATTTTGTTTCCAATTACAACACTGATGGATACGGCTGAGATACGGTATCAATATTGATAACTTGACATATCAAATAAAAAAAAACCTTTGAATTCATGCCTGAAATTGCTAGGTTGTAGTACTTGATGTTGTCAGAAGCGTAATCTGTGCTATTTCATTTAAAGGGTTGTTCAACGTAAAAAAAAGGCAGAATAAATGTATTTTTTTGACTTTGCCTAATCGAACTGCAAATGTGATGCATTTAATATGATGAAAAATTTCCGAGTTCAAATATGACATTGCATCGTCGAAATTGTTACTAGCGCTACTAAAATTATCTCTGATATTGATATCATCATGCTTCAAAGACCTTGAAATGACAATTACTCAACTTAAAATAAGATTGTAAGCATTTCCTAGTGAAAGCAATTCATATTGCAGAATTTTTATAGTTAACATTTATTATAGTGATTGCATCTACCTTATGTCAAATGCAACTAGTTTTAACCATTATTAAATATTATACAAGGACAACTTAAAGTTTTATATCTTTTGTCGTTTTGAATCATGCCCCTCAGATTCCAGTTTTGTTTGATCATCACTGCTTAAATGCTGTTTCCTCTTCTTCAACTGTTTTTCACGATATTTCACTAAGAATTTATCCATGAACTCGGTGCAAGCTTCTTTAATTTTCTTTAATCGATGACTATCTAATTCCTTCGGCGCTTCATGTTCCTTCCTCACCTCTTTAGCTACTAGTTTCAGGACCATGTCTTTTGCACAGCCTTTGACATTATCTCTTCCAATTTCCTTTTCGTACTTTTTCAATAGATTAGGTACATGATGGGCCAATAAATGTGTCCATTTAGTTTCTAAAGAGACCTCTGGTTTGGACAGTCCACTAGTTTTACTCCTTGACGTGCTTTTTGACTTATGTTTCGCTTGTGACTCCAATTTCTCCTCCTCGCGCTTCAACTTATCTACAGCCTGAGCTTGAGCAATCATGTCACGTAACTGTTGTTCTTTTTTCTGAAGACTGTCATGAAGAGCCCTCTTTTCCTGCTCAATTCTCCTTTCTTCTCGTGCAATATCTGCATTAGAGGCACCCTTTTTTTCCTTCTTTTCCTTTTTCTTAAAATCTCGTGGACCTTTTGGTATCTCTGGTTCACGGGGTACTTCCCAACTTGATTGATTCTTCTGTCTATGGAAATAATACACCTTTTGGGTATTTTCATCAAAGCCTTCTTCCCATCCCTCTGGTAACTTAGCTTTCTTTGGCAGCTCACTCTCATTTCCATTTGTTTCCGGAGAACGTGTATTTCTACCGTAAGCATTAGTATTGACCTGGCCATCATTTTTAGGAATACGGTATGCCATATGTAACTTACTCCATTCGGCCAATAAATTAGCGGATAAGTCTTTGATTTCATCATTTTCCGAATTCAGATTCATATCTCGAATAACATCTTCGATTTGTGACGATGAGATTTTATTCTTGGTGAACTTTGGCCATCTTGTTAAGATAGTCAAAATGTCCTCAATTAAAAGGTCATCTTCTTGGTAGTTCTTTAAGATTGTTGCTAAGGATTTATACCCATGGAATCGGATAATCAATGAATTTATATGATTATCGGTTGTTTTATATATTCTTTCAATTAATCTTCTGATGACATTGATATCTTGAGATTTCATCAACGACCCCATAACTTTGTTGACATCATTTTCATTGACCTCGCTAACTTCAATAAACTTGATAAAGGCTTCGTTAACTTTGGAATCTTCATCTTGTTGTTTTGTACGCAAATGTTTATTTTCCTTCAACCATTGTTTCTCTTGTTTTGGAGTTACACCCAAAGCTTCGGCAATACCATCAGGTAATAATAATGCGGCATCAGTTTGAGTTTTACCACCCATAAACCCAATACAGTTGGGCTCACCACAGTAACACGGTTGGGACTGAGCCCCGTACCTATCGACATTATAATCAAAAGTCAATTCCTCACCTTTGACTATAGCTCTTTTTGAAAATAAACCCATTCTTAATTTCTTACCCACAACCCATTTATCAACGTAAACATTGGGAGAACACGAATGGTTACAAAATCTAGCCAACGACCCTTTAACTGTCGCATCTATAAACGAGTCATTTTTCAACATCATGAAATAAAAATGTTTGAATTTTTTCAAATCATAATCGACCATTCGTTGTCTGAAGGCTTTTTCATCAATGACTTCACCAATATATTCATATATAAAAGTCTGAGCCGGGATATTTTCATTTGCTCTTACACCATACCCTTTTAATTCAGTTTGGAAAACACTAATGTTAGCGTATTGATGTTTTTGAAACCTTTGATTGTCACAATCGTTCCCACAACCACATTTACCATTTACACATTCGACTGAAGTGACTCTATTTATACAGTTAGAGTCTTCGCTACAGGCTAAATTAGCCTGCAATTCAGAATCCCAGTCCTCTACACAATCACATGTCATGTATTCCTGTTGGCCCGATGAACCTAGCGATTTATTACCATATGTGCAATCTTTCAACTGGGTGAACGTACTTAAAGCCTCTGCTGTTTTATCCTCGACATCGTTGAAAAGTGCAGGTGAATGACGTTTAACCGGCGACACTGACCTCGAGGACACTGATTCAGGCTCCACTGACGAACCGACCATCTTTACTCAGGTTAAAATTTCAAAAAAAAATCGATAAATTAATTTAGCAGCTTGTAGAACAAACTTATTAATCGTTTGTTTATTATATACCAACACTAATATAGCAACTAGACAATATATGTACCTCCTTTAGATTGTCAATAAAGCTAGTGTGAAATTTTACCTTACTGTGTTGTTTTCTCACTGAAAAAACTTCGACAGAATTCTACTTAAAAAACATAAACGACGAAATTTGTATTTGGAGCTATAAACGTTACATAGTTAATATAACAAGTAGCTTACGTCCACTGTAACTGTTTATTATATTAGTATAATAATTGTAGGAAAATAAAAATGAAAAATATCACATATGAATTGAAAATGCCATGAAACTCAAAATCACATTAAGTTGGTAAATGCCAACCTAGCAACGAAGGCGTTGTGTGCCTATTCGGAATGGTTTATTTTAGGCTATGGCCTAAGGATAAAATAAATTATCTCTACTATAACTTAGTATCGGGTGTAGTGTCTTTATTTACTATCTTCCTTCTGATTCTCATTAAATTCACGAACTCGGTCTTTGTTTTGAGTAGCTGTGTTAACCAACTGGGCAAACGCGCTTCCAACTAGGGTAGATTTCTTGTTAAGCTGATCATTTGTAGGTTTGTTGGGAGATAAGGACGATTTCGAGTCGGCAGGCTCAACAGTTTTCAAAGAATCAGATACTTTCTTCCATGAACTCAATGAATCTTTATCAGATTTAAACGTTTCAGTGTTACCTGGGTGAGGGGAACCTGGTACACCTTCCTCATCAAAGAAGCCAATCTCATTTGGATCATCATCTTCTTCAGTTTGGTGTTGTTTCAATTTCTTAATTCTATTATTCAACTTCACAACTTCGATAGCTTGTCTAAATTTAGTCTTGGCGTCGAATCTTGATTTGATAGAAGGTAACAAGTCAGTTTCCTTGTGTAGCGAGGCAATGGAGACTAACCAAGGGTCTGCTAACATTTCCGCCGCAGTCGGTCTCTTATCAGGATCGACTTGTAATACTTTGATGATAAATCTACGAGCATCTTTGGAAACATCTTTCCAGTAATCGGCGTGAAAGATCACAGCATTATTGTGTTTGACTTCATTGATGAAATCTTGAACATTTTCGGCTCTAAACGGAGAGTAACCACAAAGCAAAGTATAAGTGATCACACCTAAAGACCAAATATCACACGGTTTACCATGGCCAGTACCCAAGATAACTTCCGGGGCGGCGTATCCAAAGGACCCAGCCGAGGAGTATAACACATCAGTATCTTCCAATCTTTTAGCAATCCCAAAATCGGCCAACACTACATTAGAATCCTGTGCTTTTGTTAAATAAAGGATATTCTCCGGTTTCAAATCACGATGGACAATTGATTTATCATGCAAATATTTGACCGCTTCCAACATCTGTACTACAACTAGCGAAGCATCATGTTCAGTAAACCTTCCTTCTTCAACAATTCTGTCAAACAATTCCCCACCTGTAGCCAATTGAGTGACAATATAAAACTTATCTTTAGACTCGAACCAATTTCTAAATCCAACAATATGAGGATGTTCTAATTCCTGCAACATTTTCAATTCATCTAAAACCATCTCTTCATTCCCTTTTAAAGCTTTCTTTAATATAATCTTGACGGCAACCTCCTCATTGGTCTTGTTATCTCTAGCATACCTAACAATACCGAAAGATCCTGCCCCCAAAGTCTTACCAAAGGTATATTGCAGTTTCTTTGAGTATGAAGCTGGCTGACCACTCAATTTGTTGAAAAACCCAGTCAACTTGTTATCTGCAACTGCTGTAGCCATTTGTCTTATCAATTGTAGTTGTGGTTGCTGTTTGGCTGTAAAGTTACGATCACTTAAATTCCACACGCACTGCAAAAACAAAATAATGTTCCCTAACAAAAAGATTGATTTTAAAACAAATGGAAATTAAACAAGTAAAAGTAAACAGTAGAGATGATATACTACTATATTTAGATATGATATGTATCTATTTAGAGTAGGAGAAAAAGCCCCGTTTCAAGAGTCAAATTTCTTGAAGTATGACCTCATACTCGTAAATAGGCAGTGATGAAATTATCTACATTGGAATGGTTTTATTATTTCTATAATTAAAACTTTTGACTAATATACACGAAATAGAAGTAATTACTACTTCAACCTAATTAAATTGCATTATTCTAATGTAAATGCTTCTTTCTTTCACCTAAAATGATTCAAGATTTTGGAAATCTTCATCATGAATGTTTGACCGTTCACACATTTGCTGGAAAATTGACCCTTTTTGTTTGAATAAGTTATATGGAGTATCATATTCTTCAACTTCACCTTTATCCAATACCAAAATCTTATCGTAATTAATAATAGTCTTCAATCTATGGGCAATACACAAGATAGTACATTGAGCAAATTCACGAACAATTGTTTGTTGGATCTTGGAATCAGTTTCATAATCAACCGACGATGTAGCTTCATCTAAGATTAAAATCTTGGAATCACGTACCAATGCTCTAGCAAATGCAATCAATTGCCTCTCACCTAACGAGAAATTGGCTCCTCCATCTTCCACAGTTTGGTCCAAATGGAACTTATGTAAATCAATCGAATTATCACCATCAGTTTTGACTTGGAGTTTGACATTTTCCAATCTCGCCTCTTCAATCAATCCAGTTCTCCTCAAAGCATCCCATAATTCTCCATCGTCATACGCATTAAATGGATCCAAATTCTTACGAATAGAACCAGCAAATAACACTGGATCTTGTGGAATAATTGACAATTTCGATCTCAATGAATGCAATCCAAGAGTACTAATATCTATTCCATCAATCCAAATCTTACCACAATGTAATTCCGATAATCGATACAACGCAGTCATGATTGATGATTTACCAGCACCAGTTCTCCCACAAATACCAATCTTTTCTGATGATTTGACTGAAAAATTCAAATCTTTCAACACTAAAGGTAACCCAGGTCTATAAGCTAAGGATGAATTTTCAAATTGAATTTCACCCTTGGAAGGCCATTCTGGAGCGGGAGTAGTTTCCGTAATAAGATACGCAGCCTCAACTGGTACTTTATAGGCATATTCACATAATCTTTCAGCCGAATTCATTTCATTCTCAACTTGCGAATAGGTTCTAATTAACATTGATAATTGACCTGCCACTTGGAACACGTTAGACAATAATAAACCTACCGACGAAGCACCAATACTAAATACTCGGAACACACACAAAAATGCAATCACTAATGCAAATATCACCGCAATCATATCCATATGAATACCCAACCAACGTTGATTAGCAATAGTAATATAATAAGCTTCATCCATAGCATCTAAAAGATCATCACTCTTGTTCAAAAACCTGGCTTCATTCTTGTAAGCCTTGATAGTATCCGCACCATTTAAAGATTCATTGAAATTGTTATAAACCAAAGATCTCTGGGTAGCTTCCAATCTCTTAACTTCTCTTGACGAAGCTTGGTAGAAATTGGCAACGGAATAGAAAATCAAAGCTAAAAATGGAATGGCAATAGCAAACCACGGCAAATAAACCACACACAAAATTAACACCCCAACAATGTTACAGAATGAAAACAGGAAAAATCTAATTTGATCACCGATCTCATTATCCAAAACATCAGTATCCTTGGTAAACCTATTCAAAATTCTCCCCATGGGTGTAATATCCATAAAACCCATTGGGGCATGTAAGATTCTTTGCACCGACAAGATATTCAAATTAACCGAGGCAGTATTGGTGATATGAACCAAGATAATAAATTCAAGTGTCAAAAGAAGGAATGTTAACACAGTAAACATCACGTAAATCCCAATGTAGAAACCGTCAGAACGACCGTCAAACTTGTTTGACGTCCAGAATGATAACCATGTGTTGGTAAAGATCATACAAAAAGTAGCTAATATCATGGAAAGCAAGAGACTTGGTAAAACAAACCAAGTAGGAAGATTCCCCGATCCCAATGTAAGGTAGTTCTTATAAACATCAAATGTAATGGCATTAACTGCTTTTTCTTCCTCTTTAATCAAAACACCACTAGCAGATTTATCTTGGTTATACAAATGATGCATAGCCTCTTCATCTTCTCCCAACGATTTATTAGTTTGACGTCTAATCAATTCTTGCTCTTGGAATTCAATTTCATCGTCCTGGATTGGTTCTTCATCTTCTTCCTCTTTAGATTCACTATTAAACGCCATTAATTTCTTGAATCCAGCATTAGTTGCATTCAATTCATCAAGGGTACCAACACTAATAGATCCATCACCATTCAAGAAAATGATTCTGGAAGCATCACCAATAAGTGATAATTGATGAGTAGCTAAAATTCTAGTTTTATCTTTCAAAAGTCCCATGATACAACTATTCATGATATGTTTACCAACTCTGGCATCAACTGCCGATAACACATCATCTAATAAAATAATGTCTCTGTTAGCGTAAACTGCTCTAGCAAGATTGATTCTAGCCTTTTGACCTCCAGATAATGTGATACCTCTTTCACCAATTTCGGATTGATCACCGGCAGGTAAAATTTCCAAATCACTTTCCAAAGAACATGCATAAATAACTTCTTTATATTTTTCTTCATCCAATTCGTGGCCAAAGATAATATTTTCCTTCACAGTAGCGTTTTGAACCCAAGGGTATCCACATAACAATAATGAACCATCAACAGAAACAGTACCGGAAGTACGTTTCATGAAACCAGAAATGGCCAGCAATAACGAAGATTTACCAGAACCAACTAAACCAGTGATGACAACAAATTCCCCTTTTTTAACATTCAAATTGATATTTTCCAAACCTGGGAAGGGATTTTCTTTAGTAGCAGTTGAATCAGTATCAAGATCTTTGTCAGATGAATGAACGCTAAAGTTATCACGTTTCTTTTCCGAGGAGAGTTTTTCATTGTCTTTATCGTCTTTATCATCTTTCTTATCTTCAGATTCATCGTCTTCAAATGTTTCCCATTTGAAGCTGGCATTATCAACTATGACAGCTTCGTTTGATTCTTCCATAATAAGTTTCATTTCGGGGGTGGCATCAATAACATTTTCCTCTGGATCTATTTCAGCTGAACCAAAATATTCCCCAACTCTAGTCAAACCAATCATGGCATCGGCACCTGAAGCTAAAGCCATTGGAATCAAGAAAACTTGAGTTGTCAAAACATTAAAAAGGGAAACTGACGAGAAGATTGAAGCTGGATCGTAACTTTTGTTTTTATTCACGGCATATAATACCAAGAATGCAATCAAGGACGAAAACAATGTCAAACACATGGCAACAGCGGTAACGATATTTCTTAAAATTTGCATAGTGTAAATAATGTTCATTTCCTTCTTTCTAATTTCGGTGATATTTTCATGATAAGGTTCTTCCCATGAATAAAATTTAATAATTTTCAAATTATTCAACGCTTCCTTGATATAATTAACTCTGGCATCAGTAAAAAAATTAGCTTTACCTCTAAAGGCAAACAATTTCTTGGTGGAGACGGCAATACCCATCATAAAGAGGAATAACACCGAAATACCAATAACTGCGGGCCAACCAATATTAGCACACAAAATACCAATAGCAACACCAAATGGAATAGGGAAAGTGATTAAAAACATTTGAAATCCTAACGCAAAATCAATTCTGGCTAAATCAGTAGCCATCATTGAAGTAATTTTCCCAGTACCGTATTTATGTTTTGATTCGGCATTTAATCTGAAAGATTTTTCCAAGATCGCTTTGGTCAACACTGCTTTGGCTTGAGAACCGGTCAACATAGCATTGTAGAAGGCGTGATTCATAGCCAAACCAACAACGAAGATGATCAAAGCAGCTCCGATGGAGTAACCAATACCTTTACCAAGACCTTCCTCGATACCCAAAGATTTGTATTCGACATATTGAATAAGTTTTTTCGTTAACAATGGATTGGTGGTTTGACCTACGGAAGATATCGTCAAGAAGAAACAAGCTTTGAAATATTGCCATTTCCAAGCAATGAAAATCGCACCAATGGTAGTAGATTTAGGTAATTTGAAATCTTCCAAATCTTCATCTCTGGTTTTGGTAGTAGTTTCCAAAGTTTCTTTTCTTCCTTTAATTTTCTTGTTGACATGATTATCTTGAGCTTTAGCAAATCTTCTTTCAAACACTTTATAGAAACGTTGTGCCATCGTATCAACCTTGATATCATCGGGCAAAGTATATAAATCCTGAGGCTCCAAGGTTCTTAAATAACCTGATTTCATAACTGGAAACAACCACCAGAAGAATACCCTACTAAGGATATTAGTAGTCTTTTCTGGGTAAGTAGTTCTTTCATCATCAGTAGGTACTGGCGGAGCTTTCTTAGGAAACAATATCGACAAGAAACGATCTTGTCGCTTCACATCATTAGATTCGATATCTGACATTGTAGATTAGCAATATCTGAAATTTCCAACCTTGTTTTTGTCAAGGCTGAAGTGATATATTTATAACAGTTTATTTTTTATTTTCTATTTATTACTCATTGCTGAGTCCGGAGTTTATTCCCAATTGGGATACTCCGGGATGATGCCTTAAAGCAAACGGCATTATCGAAAATTATCGATAAGCAAGTATAGCAATGGCAACATTTTTGTAAGTAGCTAAGCTCCAGCAACCGGTCGCCACCATCCCTTCCATCAAATCGACCTATTGACACATTTCTAATTCCATTGTGATGTCTAATTTTCATTAATGTAGCGAAGAATCAATTGTACCACCAACAATCATTTATACCATTGGTTACTTGATTCAAACCCCCACCTCGACAGGCGGTTCGGGGATAACCAGATACGGCAACAGTAAGAGTCGCCCCATTAAACCTTCCCAGATTTACTTCTTCCGATACTGTTTCCGTTGCACACGGAATACGGTCCGCGCGTCTACCTTCAAACAGGCACATCTCCTGTTCTGTCATGTAGGGCTTAGATTTGCCACTTCCTACTTGGGATCACCTTTATCAATGTAGTGATTCCTGCGGGCGATTATAAGGTAATATTACGATGATAGAGTGTATAATTGATCAAACTTAAGTGACAGGTGTAGTTGTAGTAGTCATTACCTCCTACTTGCAGTGACAATTTCATCTTACAAATACTTTTATGGCTGCGAAAGATAATTATAGTAGTGAAGTTTTAGGATAGAAATACGATTTATGGCTTAAACCAAGGGTCAACGATTAAGGTTACATTCAAAGACTGTGGTTATAATTCAACCAGTTTATCAGCTTATTTTCATAAATAGCAGGTATTGAACCGTCTCATAGGCAGATTTCCATTTGATTTGTTATTGTCCATTGAACAATCGTTATCTCCGTCTATTCATTGCTCCCTATTTACATAGCCGTCTCTGTATAGGGAGTCCTGGAGATTGATGTAAATGATAAGTTTTCCATCTTTGTGTCATATACCGTAACAATAAAAGATAATGATGGCAAGTGGCAATTTAGATTCAATTTATTAAAGACTACTCTTGGTTATGCTTGATATTTACATTTACATTTAGAATTAAGAATTACCAGTATTTATTATTATTTTTTTTTTTCGTTCTTTTTTTCAACTATGACCAGTGAACATGTTATAACGATTGCTGGAGTTTTTAGAGATATATCGAGCTTTATTCTTGTTTAGTTTCAATGACTTAAACTTCTTTTTTACTTGTGTTTTATTTTAGACTTCCTGTCAAATTATACATTTTCACATCTCATTGTGCAAGATTATGTAATACTGTGGATGGGCTTCAATGTTGACATTTATGATTAATTGTAGTTAACTATTCATCAGTAATGGCGATCAAGTCGGTAATGGTGATTGGAGCAGGGCCAGCTGCTTTGATCTCCCTAGATTGTTTGGTTCGAGAAGAAAAGTTCTCTACAATTCGTGTTTTTGAACGTAAATCAGAGGCTGGTGGAGCTTGGATATTTAGTAAAGATCCACCAGAAGATTTGCCAGACTTGAAACTATTAGCATCGAGGAATGTGGACCCAAATGATGATATCCCCCAAAAATTACCTTCTTATGTGCCAAAATCAAATAAACAACGGTTTATGGATACCGCTATATATCCATACTTAGAAACTAATGTCGAAGATAAAATAATGGAATTTACAGAAGAATCTTTCCCAGAAAAACCTACGCCACTTTCAATCGAAAAGTTTGGTGATAATACTCCTTACAGACATCATCAAAATGTAAAGAATTGGATTCAAGACTTGTATAAAAAGAAATCTTATGATGATTTAATAAATTTTGATACTTCAGTTGAAAAATGTACCAAAAAAGGTGACAAATGGGAAGTCGTGTTGAGAAAGTTTGGCAAAAAGTACGATTACATCTGGATTGAATATTTTGATGCTATAATTGTCGCCACAGGGAAATATATGGTTCCATTTATTCCATATGTCCCTGGATTACAAGAGTTTCATGATACAGGCCATGGTTCCGTTATTCATAGCAAATCATATCGTTCTCGTGAATATTATCGTAATAAATCAGTTATAGTTGTCGGTGCTTCAATATCGGCTATGGATTTATTGCATGATATTATACCCGTGGTCAAGGGGAAGGTTATATCGTCAAAAAAATCAACAACTGTTTTATTACCAGTCTATGGATCAGCTCCGTTTGAACATCCACGAGTTGATAATCGAGGCAAAATTACTAATATAGATGCTAGGACCAAAACTGTTTATTTCGATGATAATACATCTGCCGTTGTTGACTGCATTATCTATGGTACTGGTTATAGTTTTAGTTTCCCCATGTTCCCTGATATAAATTTGAAGAATAACAGAATCCATGGTTTATACCAGAATGTCTCATACATACCAGATCCTTCGTTGGCATTTATTGGTTGTGTCGCTGGGGGAATGACTTTTAAGGTATTTGAATGGCAAGCCGCTTTGGCGGCAAGAATTTTCTCGGGCAGAGCCAATTTACCTTCAGCCCAAGAGCAATACAAATGGGAACAAGATCGTGTTATCAAAAAAGGAGATTCAGAGAAATTTGTGTTTATCCAGGATGAATGGGAGGAATATTTCGAAGATTTAAGAAGGTTAGCTACTAATAATGGTCCTGGTAGAAAATTGCCTCCTTTTGATAAAAATTGGGTTGATTTAATCTACATGGGTTATAAACGTAAAATGAGGTATTTTATTGAAACTAATTATAAATTATAGGTATTGATCAAAGTAGTTTAAT
>JAXQKE010000011.1:0-92644 GCA_037042355.1 Candida sp. Y128-05E | reverse complement strand
TATGGGACAGTATGGGCTGGCGAGAAAGCGGCTTGTTCAACTTCAGCGAAATAATTCTTTGGGTTTTCGTTCAAAGTTAATTTACCAAATCTTCTCAAAGGATAATCGGCATGAGGCCAGACTTTAGTTAAATCGAAAACAGAGAATCTCTTTTCTTTTTTAGCTTGTTCTTGGGTCATGGTTTGAATGTAACAAGTCCAAGATGGGAAGTTACCTTTAGCAATATTTTTGAATAAATCTTCTTGAGCGTAGTCTGGGTTAGATCCTGCTAAAGCACCAGCTTCTTCGTTAGTTAAAGTTTTAGAACCTTGGTCAGTGATGAAATGGACTTGGACGTAAACCCATTCACCTTTCTTGTTAGACCATTTATAAGTGTGACCGGAGTAACCATTCATTTCACGATAAGAAGCTGGAGTACCACGATCAGAAAATAAATGCATAAGTTGATGGATAGCTTCTTGATTAGTAGTTAAATAATCCCAAAACATGTTAGCATCTTTCAAATGAGTTTCTGGGTTTCTCTTTTGGGTGTGGATGAAATGGGGAAACTTAGATGGATCTCTAATAAAAAAGATTGGAGTGTTATTGTAAACCAAATCCAAGTTACCTTCTTCGGTATATAATTTAGTAGAGAACCCTCTTGGATCTCTAGCAGTATCAGCCGAACCTTGTTCACCACCGACAGTGGAAAATCTGGTGAAAGTTCTAGTTTTTTTCCCCACAGTATCTAAAAATTTAGAAGAGACAACATCGGTGATATCGTCAGTGACTTCAAAAGTACCGTAAGCACCTGAACCTTTAGCGTGGACAACTCTTTCAGGGATTCTTTCTCTGTCAAAATGAGCTAAAGAATCAATCAAGTTGAAATCTTGCAATAATAAAGGACCATGTTGACCTACACGTTGAGTGGCAAAAGCATCTCCTGGGATTGGACACCCATTGGAATTTGTGAAAGTTGGAGCCATAGTTAATTGATAGTATTAATTGATAATATTTGACAGCAAAACTTTTCAGTCCCTTTCCGTTATATATATACTATTTTAAATTTAAGCGGGGACACCCTATTACAAATTAAGTTATAATCCAGAACCCGACAATTAAAAAATAATATGACAAATATTATCCTGTTCTAGCCAATAATTATTCAATGTTTGTTAAGCATATTATCATGCTGCATAATCCCTCGGGGTTTTCCCGCGGCTTAGAAGAAATTGGTAGTTAATTGTAGCAATACTCAATTCTTTTAGGCTGTAAACCAAAACGTCACCATGTATAAACGCCAATTATGATTGCTGTTAGCCACCTGTCCTATCTGTTCTAGGTGACGTTTTCTATTAACCCGCAACCTTGCTGTTTTGTCCTACCCGTTTCATTTTAAGTTTTTGACTCCATGTGATTTTCGGCTATCCCACGGAATAAAGGATGGCTCCAAAATTGATTGTCGACACCGATAACTCCAGCGTGTCTAGGGGTATTGGTAATTGTATTGAATTTGTTGGTTCAAATCAAACAATAGGCTTTAACCTTTGTAGTACCCCTAACCGTCTGTTTCTATAATTACTCATCCCGCTAGCAGGGCTTATCCCAGAATCTCGTAGAACACCCAATTGATTGGTAAGACGGCCCGATTCATGCTGTGGTAGGAATTTTGTTATTAATATTGCTCATTGTAGATTACTAACTGGCGATTATCTAGATTAGGGTGGTGAACAAGTGCCTGAATGTTTTATTGTACTATTGTATTTCTCTACCATTGTGCTTATTTATTGTATTCTACCAGCAATACCAATTGAATCTTATCAAGATATCGAATAAATTGTAGAAATAGCAATGCAACATTAATTTGTTAATATAGATCAACAACCAATGATCGATTAGTTGATTGATCAATTCAAGATTGCCAAATTTTTTTAGGTGGTGTTCAATCCTGCAACCAAATTGTTATCGTGGGAAAATAGAACAATGGTGTAATCAATTACAAATCATTGGATAAGCAAGGATTGTAATCTAATAAAATAAACCATCGCGCAATAACCGTTAGTATACCCCTATAATTAATGTTATCTTTCTTCCATTGTGGTATTTTTGATTTTTGATGTTTGATTCTAATTATTCTGTGTTTACTGTTAATTGCTTCAAGAAGTTATTATACAAACTAACCGTTGAATGATATATCATCCACATACACACCCAGTACTTTAGTATAACACTCCATGGTCTACTTGTGTGAATAATATTAAGTTCCGTTATTGATGGTGCAAAATCGCATATTTTCAACATGAAATTGAGTTGGATCGATTATATACAATAGAGATTTACTTAAAGTAACTACTGGTCTTAACTACTATCTATACCTGCTTTTCCTCTTTGTTTCAATTTTTTTCAAAACGTTTTTGGTGAAGGTTGCCCACACTCTAGAGACTCTTCTTGTTTGTTGACTCTGGTTAGCTGAAACCATGACCAAATACATTAAGGTTATTCAAGGTTATAAAAGGACGTTGCTACTCTAAATTCTAAATAGACTGAAACGATGACGCGGGTTCATTGCGTTGCAACATTCCTCGATATAACATACCCTACACCAATATCAATACCATTGCTATATTGGAAATCGAATTTTTGCAGTCAATTACTAAAAACTATGGAAAATATCTATAAGTTCAGAAAAGGTGTAATTGAGAAGTATCATTATGATTTTTCATTTTCTCTTATACTTTCACGCCATTGTTTAAACTCATCAGTCAAGATGCCACCATTTCTGAGTCTGGTGTTTTCGTCTCCTGGTAATTCAATTAGAGAAAATGTCCTCGAGCCAGGATCATATGATAATCTCCAAGCTTTCGACTCGTCGGACTTATCGATAGTTTGATCCAACCAGTCAATAACAGCACCATACCACTTCAACGCACCCATACAATTGATCTCACTCAATTTATTATTCTTAATTAATAAAGGAATTTCTTCAGTTTCGTAAATTTCGACAGTTTGACAGATAAAATTATCATCTCTGAACCCGTACACAACCTTCTTAATCCCCATTAAGAAACATTGGCCCCAAGTTTTAAATAATTTTTTCTCGAAATTAATCATTTGATTCTTGTGCTCTATGACTCGAGAAGTTTTCAACTCGACATAATGGTTTAAAATATCTTTTTGATTATCGGGGATGTAGTCCCAGATACAATCGACTTCCCCTGCCAAAGCCATTTTGACTTTTCCAATCCCTGTACGGATCACTGAGAGATATTGTTCATAATTGTTGACCACTTGTTTATTCCTTTTGGCAATGGTCGAACGAGAGCATTGGGCCCATGGTTTGGGCAAAGTTGCCATTGATTCGAATTTATAACCCGAGTATTCACATTTTGAAATGTAATCTTGCTTGTCGGGAGGTAATTGAGATCTCGATTGTAATTCCTGTTGGCGGTTATTCAATTCCAACTTTTCATCATTTTTTATGAAAAGTTGACCATCGTAAGCAATTATGTTAAGATTTACAGAATCTTTTGTGTTATATGGAATCGCCAATATCTTTGTCATTAACCCTCGAAACGTTATTATATCTACTGGTATTTTTTTACCATCATTATTCATTTTTTCATATTGAATTGTAGCTTTTAATAATGAATCAAAATCACCCAAATTCTCTTCTTCAGGAATCTTTTTGAAACTGGAATAACCTTGTTGTAAATCCACCTTGATATTAGCATCTGGTAAGTAATAATAAGGTAATTTTTCCTTTTTCACTGTGTCTTCATCGTATGTATATGTATTATCCAACTCTCGAGCGTAACAAAACAACTCTTTAGGTTGTTTTAATGCTGTAACTTTAGCACGCGAGTCCAAAGGGAAAGTTATAACCATTATACAATATAATTGAGCAGTATTGAACCAATGCTAATAATCTAAAGAATCTGTCAATAAATCCACATCTTCTCAGTTTTTCCTACAGATGATGAAATGAGTTTAAATTGGAAGAAATTAATTTTAAAAGAAGATGGGAAAAAGTAGAGAAAGGGAAGAGAATATAAACACAATTAACTACTTTTTTCTCCAATACATCTCCCTAGTTTTTATTTGTAGTTTATTCACCAGTTCAGATCATACTATACAAACGATTGATATACCTACATATAACTCTATAAAATGTCGTACCATCTGCTATCATAAGTTAGTTCCATTTTACATCACAGCCGCACCGTAGTAAAATAGTGAGAAATGGTGGTGTTTTAAAAATGTCGCCGACATTCAATTAGATGAAAAATTTCCTTCACTACGATAGATCTATAGATCATTGACTAAACCATGTCAACTGCTGGAAAGAACGTTTTGGTTAAGCTAATTGTAGGTGCAGGTAAAGCAGCACCTGCCCCACCTGTTGGTCCAGCTTTAGGTTCAAAGGGGGTCAAAGCCATTGATTTCTGTAAAGAATTCAATGCTAGAACTGCTAACATGACTCCAGGTATTCCCATCCCATGCTTGTTAACTGTCAAACAAGATAGATCGTTTACTTTCGAAATGAAATCACCTCCTACTTCTTGGTTATTATTACAAGCTGCTCAGGCTAAAAAAGGTGCAGACAAACCAGGCCATAATTCCGTTGGTGAAATTTCATTAAAACATGTTTATGAAATTGCCAAAATCAAACAGACTGACGATAGACATAAAGATGTCGATTTGAAAGCCATCTGTGGTGCTGTGATATCTACTGCAAATGTTGTCGGTGTGACAGTCGTTCCATAAATCCATTAATCCTAATTAAATAATGTAAACTAGTCATATTCATGTATATATAATACAAAGTTAATGTTGTAAGACTGTTGTAAATAATGGGTATTATTAAAGTGTAAAGGTGGATATTTTATTGAATTTTGACTTTTTTAATTCACTTTGTAGATAATTCATATATGCACAAGTAACGCTCGTTTCATCACATTTTACCCTAATTTCGACTTGTCTGCCATATCATTAGATACATCCATCATCTATTTATATTTGCTTTATATTTTAGTATCTATGTATAATGAAAGTATAATAAAATTTTATTTTATATAAATTTTGAATCTTTTTGAAGTGAAAATGCTACCCCCCCGCGTCTATCATTATGTCTTTACGACTAACTATTTTTTTATTTTATCATTACTTCTTCTTGGCTTTATCGAATGCCGAAATATGGGCCACAGATTGGTCCACTAGAGTATGTTCATGGTCATCGGCATTTGCAACCGCGTATAAGATTTCGCCATCAATGCTAAGGCGCTCTTCAACCGCACACATATTCACCGATTGTAACCAAGCATCATTGAAACATTCTTCAATCGTTATCCTGCAAGCAGGTGCCAACTCGACCATTCTTCCTATAAGTACTCGACAATCCTCTGGAAGTGCTAGTAAAAGTCTACCCACACCAGTCTCGGTAGAAGTATGAGGTTTAGGTTCTTTTTCATTTAATTCGAATTCTCCAATGGCTTCTTTGATTTCCTCTAATGAGCTACCTCCTTTATCATCTGGAACTTTCTTCAAGACTTCTGCTAATGGTAAAAATTCACCTCTGGTGGCAAAAAGCTTGAAACTATTATCAGTCAACTTGGGCACTTTCCAAGGGAACTTCTTCAACATCATGCAACAGTATATTATTGCTGCCGACCAGACATCCACCGGTCTTGGATCGTATTTGTTGAAGACACAAACTTCAGGAGCGAGGTAAGGGTCGGAACCGACAATACCGTGCGATTCAATTAAAGTCTTTGTGAAGGGGTACGAGAACACCACTGCCGAACCAAAATCGATAATTTTGACAATCCCCCGTTTGTCAATGACACAATTATCTAGTTTCAAATCACGATGCGCCAATCCCATTGAATGGATATAGTGGATCCCCGATAAGATTTGTTTGAAACAACAATTGATTTCTTCATGGGACATTTTGTTTGACATGACAATGGCAAACAAGTCAAAGTCACAGTATTCCATGACTTGTAAAATACGTTCATTTTCATAACAAATTTCAACCGTTTCAATGATATTGGGGTGTTTCAAAGTCGACCCAATACAATATTCCCCTGTAATCTTCTTGGCGTAATCACGTTTTGTTTCATTTTGATGCTTGGTTCTGAATTCTTTAACGGCAAACGTCTGCCTATCGGAAAGACGAGACACTAGTTTTACCGCCCCACCGGCACCAGCACCTAATGAATCCCCCAATTTCGAGTACCTCTTGGAAAAGGGTAATTGTTGCGAATTAACCACGGCCGAACTGACAGAACCCCTTCTATCTGAGGGCGTCATGGTAGGATTACCTCTAAGCATCGAGTTCGATCTCGACATTCCATTATGGGGCATAGCACTTCCTGGTGATTGGGAGTATGATGCGTTTGAGTTTGTCGTCGTTATCGAAGGATTGTATGACCCCGGCTGGAAGTTGGAAGATGTTGGCGTCGTACCGCTGAAATTAGGAATACTGACCACACTGGAGCTTCTTAAACTTGAAGACAAGTTAGAATTCTGCACTGGCGTGGGTGTCGACGATTTTTTGAAGAATCTTTTTAGGTTAGCCATGGAGTTGTGACGAGTGGACGGGGTCTGGGTCATGTACGAGTCAGATGACCCCACAGAACTAGGAGACATACCAGCCTCATTATAACTGTTATTGTAAAAACTTCCCAAATCGGTAGAAGACGAGTCATTCTTGACTAGATTACCTTTTGGTTTAGAACTAGAAAAGAAGGACGAAATCCCCGATTGGGAGCCCGATCTCTGGGACGAACTTAGGGTGGATTGGGCAATCCTTTGTTTGGAGATAACAAACCGGGGCTCAATGGAAGCTGCCGAGGCTACGTGAGGCGACTGAATCTGGATCGATTGAATGGGTTGACCATTGGGTAAATTAGGAATATGTGAAGAATCATCGGCATTAACATTAATTGAAGAGATGGACAGCTGAGATTTGCCAGCACCACCAGGTACACCATAAGGAATGGAAGTAGATAAAGAATCACCATAACTGAAGGAAGCGTGGGAGATTGAATTATTTCTAAGACCTCTTGGACTCTTTTGGAACATTGTATTCAAGTTAGAACGAGAGTACAGCGTAGGGGACAGCACGGAAGTGCTGTTTCCCAAGTCGTTGGCCCCATCCACAGGCACTTGGGTGCCTGATACATTCATCCCCGGCACTTGGGTACCTGGGAAGGGCACTTGGGTGCCATCCCCAGTTACTCTAGTACCAGGGGATGGAGTTGGATCAAAACCATTAATAACCGTCGGCGTTTCCACTTGTATAGATAATCCATTATCCAGAGCTTCCGAATTAGTCAGGGTAGTAGTATTAGCTTGTTTCAATCTATTATCGTTATCTTTAGGAGTTATAGTAGTGAAAGTATTACCCAGAGAATTCAATGAT
Organism: Candida sp. Y128-05E; assembly: GCA_037042355.1. Lineage (NCBI taxonomy): Eukaryota > Fungi > Ascomycota > Pichiomycetes > Serinales > Debaryomycetaceae > Candida > Candida sp. Y128-05E. The sequence continues at coordinate 85,242 of JAXQKE010000011.1, read as the reverse complement.
CCCACTTTAGATTGAGAAGGAGTAGTAGTATTAGAATTAGGTTGTGAATTGGGTTGTTGTGAATGATTTGAATTAGATTCATTAAGTAATCTAGTTAGTGAAGAAATAGTCTTAGCACCATTTGGTTTGGCATCAACTGGACTTCCTAGATGTGGTGTCTGCATCATTAGAAACAATTAATGATTTTAGTGGTTGATTTCTTTCAAAAGCAACTGTTGACTAATATCTCAATGATTCTGCCAAATTGAACTTTGGTTGATAAGCGCACGTGACTTAAAAACTAAAAGGTTAAATTATGATTTGATAATGATAATGATAATTTAAATTTAAATTAAATTAAAAGAAACCCAAGGAGAAGATAAGATTATACAATAGTAATTATGATAGTTAACTCTACTCTACATCTAATAAATTGATCTATTTTACCCTTGTTTCCTTTTCCTTTTTTTTTTGTTATCTCTTCTAAAGTGCCGTATAAATTTCTCACATTATCTCCAATTGCAGGAGTCAACAGATTATCATTAGGTCTTTTTAACTATTGTAACATTTATTTAGTAGAAGGATTTACATTACAAGAAGTATATTTACTAGAATTATTTACTTCAATTATAAGTAATATATTTACTATAATTACATTAATTAACCCAGATTTAATTTTCATGTTTGATTACTTAACCCAGATTTACTTTTATTCTCATGACTTTTTCTACTTATCTTGCATATTAAATCTAGGTTGTATACTTAAACAACTTGTAATATTCTATATTGAATATTCATTAATGATTTCACATTCAATTCGTTACAAATTTTATTTAATTTTAATCGTAATTCTGAAATTACTATTTTATTTAATTTTAATTTCATTTTACACCTATTCTATACAAGTTATACCTATGAAAATTACAATATTTACTTTTCTATTGGAAAAAGTGGTAACTCCTCACTTGTTGATTTAATATTCAAATCTGTTCTAATATTATTCAACTTTGATTGTAATTCGTCTACACTTTCTGGACTCTTGGTCAAATCAGTTTTCTTCTCTTCAAACTTGCGAACATTGTTCTCAATTAATGGCCTCTAGTTATACTAACTTTAATCGAAAAGATCCCTGGTTAAAGTGTAAAGAACCATAGATAAGTGCTTCAAGTAGTCTTTCCTGGTATTGGTGATAGTGTTACATTCGTGGATATAATTTCAAAGAAATAAAACCAGATTTAAATTTAATTTCATTTTTCTAACCTATATCTATACATAGGCCTATTTTGCTAGATTGAAATATTGAAAATTTCAATATTTCTTCTTCTATTTCCAGGAAAAAGGGCAACCCCTGAGATGTCGATTCAAATCCTTTGTAATTTTATTATTCAACTTCGATTGCAATTCACCAGAAGTTGATAATTTAGAATATAATATTTCCTATAATATTTCATTTTTTTTACATCTAATTCTATAATTGGACTTATATTATATTTGAATGCTACTTTCAAACGAATTTCCTATTTTGTTTCAGGAAAAAGGGGCAAATCATCTACCGATGATTTGATATTCAAATCTTTTCTAATTTTATTCAATTTCGATTGTAATTCATCGGCACTTTCGGGTTTCTTAGTCAAATCGGCTTGTTTCTCCTGGTACTTCGGATCTTTCTTATTAATCAACTCTTGTTTTTTCCTTTCTATAGCCGACTGTTTTTCCAATTTCTCAATAATCTTTTCCGTTTCAGTATAAACTTCTTTTATCAATTTCTCATCCTGGTACTCCTTCCTAGTGTTCAAGATAATCTTGCACTCTTGAATATAGTTCCCGCCACCAATCTTGGCAATGAAGGGAGCTGTTAACACAAAAAGCACCGATTGACACCCTTGGTAACTATTTTTAAAAAACAACCACCAAATGGGGTAAAGCATGATATAGATGAAAAGGCCGAGTAAACTGCCCATACTGAGGAATCGACGCGTTGAAGCACTCCTCATGAGTCCAGGGTTGACCATATTCACTTTAATATTACACGGATGTTTGTCTTTACGTTCGTATTCATCGTTTTCTTTCTGGAACTGTTTAACAAAAAGGCCTAGCAACAATTTTGACGTTCCATAATGATTAAATGGTTTAAACTTATCATATTTGGAAATTAACAAATCGGAAATATTAACATCTCCTAGCGCTTGCGACGAGCAGGTGGCCACTACTATCTGAACATCCCTATCAGGGGGTTGCACCCGGAGTGACGGGGCTAACAAAGTCAATAAATGATAATTAGCCAAATAATTAATTCCCATTTGTCTTTCGACACCATCAAGGGTGAGTTGCTGAGACTTTCCGATAGGAATAGTCTCAGCGGCTAAACATACCACTCCATCCAACCTCCTTGGAGGTTGGTTATCTAACCATTTAGTGGCAAATTTTCTTACCGAGTACAAAGAAGCCAAATCACATTCTTCAGCATAAATCATAAAGTTCTGGGTCTTTTGGCGTAAATCATCAATAAAATCCACCATCCAAGGATCTTCCAAAGATCTAACCAAAAGAATTAGTTGCGCTCCCTTCATAGCTAATTCATAAGCTAATTGAGCCCCTAAACCAGAAGTAGCACCAGTGATAATATAAACTTTACCATGTAAATCCCTCTCCCAGGTATTTGAGGTACCACCAAAGTAATACTTGGTAGCACCTACAGCAGCTAAAGCAGGTGCAATAGTCTTTATATAGTTCCAACCTGGAATAGAATCAGTTCCTTCAAAAAGAATGGAAGCAGCAATATCAATTGGCATAGTAAAAATTGGTGTTAACTTTGCCACCTATAGGTGAAAGAAATCTCACTTTGGGTTGAATTTAAGATTTCTCTGATTCCTCTGCAGGTAACTTAATTTTATTTTTAAGTGCGAAGGGTGGTCAGTTTCAATGAGATGAGATTGAAATATACTAAGGAATAACTTAATAATAATTAATATTACTACGTAATATTCATACAATCTAATTTTACAAATGGATGAGTCAGTTTTTTACATAGCAGAGGGGAGTTCAACAGATAAACAATCTTTAGAATCTTTTGCTTTAGCTACTTCTATTCATACTTCACAACAACATGCTTCTTTTAGACAAGCTGATTGTCCAAGAGGTGGTGCCTTCTTAACTGGTAATGGTTCAGGTGAAAAATTATTCATAGTTAATAAAGCAAAAGCTTTATTACAAGTATATTCTTGGGGGAAGGAAAGTGCAGACCAAAAGATTCCGTTACCCGAAGCTTTAACTACTATCGATATTTGTTACCAGCCGGATATAAACGGCGAAAAACATACTTTACCTAATTTTAGAATCCCTTGGTTATTAGTTGGAGGAAGTGCTTCTGGTAGAATATATATTTGGGAATTGGCCTCGGGGAACCTATTATGTGTTAAAGATTGTCATTATCAGAAGATTTCCAAAGTTGGTTTTTCTAAATGTGGTACCTTTTTAGTTACTGCTTCGGATGATTCTAGAGTATTAGTATGGAAGACAATAGACCTTATTTCGATTTATGAAAAGGAAAATGATTTAAAATCTGTGAAGCCGTTTTATTCTATTAACGATCATACTTTGCCGGTTTCCGATTTTACCATTTCTAATGGTCTTGTTAATGATATCAAGTTATATACTGCGTCGCACGATTCTACAGTGAGGATTTATAATATTATCAATAAGCAATTGCTCACTACTTTTGTATTGTCCTCACCAATTGAATGTATTGCCAAGGATCCCGCTAACAGAAATATCTACGCAGGTTTAGCCAATGGCACTATACGCACCATTCCGCTATATAATATTAACCCTTCCACCAATGTTTTAGAAACCATTGGTGGGAACCAGAAAATTGTCACTGTTGCGGCGGATCCCGAGTTGAGGTCGACGTTTGTTCATCACCAGCAGAATGTGGTCGAAAAGGCGAGTTTGTTACATAAATCGATAAACAAAGATAATACCGATGGTTCTGATATCTCTGTAACCACCATGGAAGTCTCCATGGATGGGACCTCCATCATCTCGGGGGACTCGCTCGGACGGGTTTATGTCGCTGATGTGGTCACCAAACAAGTCATAAAAACTTTCACCCCTTGTAACTCGCCAATATCGTATCTAAAAGTGCAATCGATCCCAAAGAGTGTGGATTCTGGTAGTAACAAACAAGATAAAAGAAGCAGGTTGATTCCAGGTTTAAAGAGAGTCCTCGCATCTAACGATGCCAGCGAACACTCATTGTTTATTGAAATTAGTAAACCAGTCGACGAAGTCGACGATGATGACGATTTCAACACCTGGATCAATTCCAAGAGACAGGAAAATCTCGAGTTTAAGAACTTGTCGGGAATTAATTCCACAGTTAAACATGTAGCCACTCCAGTGACAAACAAATCGGAGGAATTACAAGCCAAGTTGGATAAAGTCGCACAAGCATATACCGAGTTGAGGAATAAACACGAAGAGTTGGTGAAAACTCACACCGAGTTGGTTAATAGTAAGTAGATAATTTGCATTTTATAGAGCATTAATAAACAACCATGAAGAACTTCAAATAGAGGAGAATAAAACGCCTGTGGCGCAATTTACAAACGTCACTATTCATTAAATACACATCTCTAATATAGAAAATGAATGTTATAGAGCCCACTATTAATAAACATACATGAAGAATTATATACTGAGCATGTTAATAGTAAATAGAAAAAGAGAATGTTATAGACTCTGTATTTTTATTAATTTAACATCGTTTCATATAATAAATTATTGGGAACAATATGTTTTTATAAATTTATGTATAGCCATCTCATTGAAAACAGATCTAATGTATATGTGATGTAACACGACGTATATTATAACATCTCCGCAGAGTGGATAAATGATAGGCGGCCGAAATACGATTGCTTCTTACTACTAAGATATTAATAAATTGTCCCCCCTCTTCAAATTAACACATTAGTGTAAATTAACAAATATTATCATTTAAGATCTACAAATTTCAATATTCATGTAATTATTTCACCCCATTACAAACGTCACTATTCATTAATTAATACACATTTCTAATATACATCCAGTCAACCTTGTGGTTCTTTAGTACCCAACCCTTTGTGGTTAGCTGACAACTTGGCAATACGTTAAATAACACACATACACCTCATGGTTATATAATACACCTTCTTCCTATTATACATGGTCAGCTGATACTATTCCTTTGATAATAACCACCTTGATCTACTAAACATACCTTCGTCATAACCAGCTTTTAGTCAGCTGATAGTTTGAATTCAGTAAACAAACTTTTAATCTAATAAACAAACCTTTCCACTTAGTCATAGTCTAGTAAACATACATTTTAAAATAACCACATAATCAGTATACAACCTTTCATAACCACTTGTCTTGAACTAGTAAGCATGCTTTCATAAAAAGTGCTTATGGTAAATATACCTTGCGTGATAACCACCTCGTGATTAATCTAGTAAACATACCTCTCATAACCACTTCGTGGTTATAGTAAACGATAATTTCAAAACACCCACTTCGTGGTTGTTTTATTATCTATTTGGCGATAACGCCCTATTAAACCCCTTCTCCCTATTCATATACTGCCTATACTCACTCTTCTTCTCCTTCTTCACACCCCCACCTTTAGCCCCCTTCACCAGCTTCCCCTTCGTACTTCCAAACCCACCAAACCCCATCAAACTTATCATATCTACCTCTCCAGCATCTTCTGTACCTTCTTTATCACTTTCTCTCGACCTCCCTCTTCTTTCCTGTTCTTCTTGATGTTCAGGTAACTTAATTGGATTATTATACGAAGTGTTCACCAATGGTATATCTTGAGCATTCTCCAGATTATACAAAGCAGACTTCTGGTACTTATCTCTAGTCCTTTCTTTCGACCGTTGTCTATATTCCCCTGAATCAACTTTCCCTGGTGAATTATCTCTTGAAATTCTTTCTGGCAGTCTTGATCTTGTTGGTGCAATAGCTACTTCTTCATTGGGATCACTCTCTTGGTCCTTCCTAGTCATCTCCACTTGTTGTTGTCCCCTTTTTAATTAAAATCAATCTGATTCAAAGACATCACCAGCATCTCACGTGGATCCCCATCGCATTTAGATTTTATTATTTTTAATTTGTTAACAGTTGCAAAATAGAATTAAAAATGGGTGAAGATGATAGTAAATTAAGTAAGAAACAGAGAAAGGCTTTAGAGTTTAAACAGAAGAAGACTAAAGAAGAAAGAGAGGAAGAAAAAGTGGAGAAAAAAAGACAAAGGGAAGAGGAATTAGCTAAAAAAGATGCAGAAGAGACTAAAACTAAAGCAGATGAACCAGTTAAAAAAAAGAGAAAGACCAGAAGAGGTAAGAAAGGTAAGGCTGTGAACCAAGGGAAAGGTCCTAGATTTATTTTATTTGTGGGTAATTTACCATATGATATTAAAACAGAAGAATTAAATACTCATTTTAAAAACTGTAAACCTGATAGATTCAGAATAAGACAGGACAAAGGTATAGCTTTCCTTGAGTTTGATAATGACACTAAAGAAATCCAAAAGAAAATGGAATCGGCGTTAAGAATGCATCATTCCGAATTAAGAAGTAGGAAAATCAATGTTGAATTGACTGTAGGCGGTGGAGGGAACTCAGATACCAGAAAATTGAAATTAAAGGAAAAGAATGAAAAGTTGGATATTGAAAGAAATGATAAGGTCAAAGAAGCTATAAAACTTAGTAATGCGAAGAAGGTAAATGAACCTGCAGTCCCAGGTGGAATCCATCCCGCCAGAGCAGCTTTGATGAAGTAAGAATGATTGGAAAATCATTTAATAAATACAGCCTATAATTGAAACTGAAAATTTACATTGTAATTGTGTATACTTGTATATTAGAACGCAACATTGATTAAGATCCAATTCATGTAGATGTAACCATATATAAATACAATAAATTAGTTTAAAATTAAGCATATATATATAAAGACAATTAATGTAAAATTAATACATGAATGAAATAAATTCTAACTGGCCCGGAAATAATCTATAAAAAAGGAAAGTAACCGGTCTAAGGATAATAAATATTAATTACAATATTGGAAATATTGCAAGACTAGTGTACAATAGTAATCTGTTAGGCATAAATATTATTGATGGATGGACGTCTGGGGGTTCCCGTGGAACCAATTGATCCAATCAAAATTATTAGACATAGATTATCCTTGAATGTCGAACCGTCTAGGTCAACAAACCAAGAAATATAATTATTAAAATAATGTCGGCCTTCGGCCGATTTACAAGATTGTACATTTCTTTGCCTTTTTAACAGTCTTCTTTCTAGTTGTCAGATTATTTGTCAGATTATTCAATTTGCCGTCAGGATACCCCACGAAATTATTATTTTTACTTACATATTCTTTAGTATCATTTTTCTTATTTGGAGGATCCAATACCGATCTTATAGCAAAATCAAAAATCTCCTTTACACCATCTTGAGTGGCCGAGGAACATTCCAAGTACTTGATCGCACCAATATCTTTAGCCAACTTCAATCCTTGCTCTGTACTTACTGGGTTTTGCCCCTTCAAGGCCAATTCATCCTGAACATGTAAATCGTTTCTTAAATCAATTTTGGTCCCAATTAACAAAATCAAAATATCTTTGGGCGAATGGTGCAAAACCTCGGGAATCCATTTCGATTTGATATTATTATAACTATCAGGACTAATTACAGAAAAACATATCAAGAAAATTTCCGTTTGAGGATATGATAATGGTCTTAATCTGTCGTATTCGGTTTGTCCGGCTGTATCCCATAATCCCAACTTAATTGGCTCCCCATCTATCATTACTGAAGCTGAATAGTTATCAAACACAGTGGGAATATAATCATTAGGAAACGTATTTGTAGTGTAACTGATTAACAAACATGTTTTTCCTACTCCCCCATCTCCAACTACTACTGACTTAATTGATCTCATGTTGTGATAGTGTATACGTATTTCTAGTTAGTCTAAGCCTGTTAATCCAAACGGTTCGGTTATGTTTTATGAAAAATGTAAATGTATAAATTTTTCTTCCACAGAAATTGAGTTGGATATTTTTTGGCCTATCTTTTTGATAATGAAAATTTTTTCGGAGTTATTGAACGATTTTCAGTGGAAACAAGGTGTTGATTTAGTAGAATGTAGATAGAACTGTTCTTATGAGTAGATACTACTTTGTTGGTTTTTTTCTCTTTGCTCTCACGACGTTTTGTCGTATAAAAACAGATTGTTGTATCAATTCGGACAATGAAAAACAATGCTGAGGCGATCGGCTAAATTGCAACAATTGCTTACAAAATTAAATGTAATCATGACAACCGAGTAGTGGAGTTGTATGAAGTCACAACGGTTTGGATATAGTTAGAAAGGCCCTTTTGCAACCGAGAGGGCCTCGATTATTTCCTAACTTTAGTACCCGATCATGTAATGTGAGCTTATTGTCAGTTTCATATTGGAATGGAGCATCCCTAGTGTTGGCGTGATGGAACTTTATTCTATTCCATCAGTTGTAATGCCCAACTCATCAATTGCTTGGGATCGAGGATGATTTCTGCAAAATCGGGTTGTAAATTTCATAATCTAATCCATCGATACTCTCGAGCTCAATGCAAGATATCCGATTTGGTCTCGGTTTCTCAATGGTGCATTCATGTTCAATGTATGTTCATTTTTAGTTTTTATCAGTTAGTTCCTAAGTGATTTGTAGTGAGTGGAATTGAATAATACTATTCTTTTCAACCAATATTATCATAATGAAACTTGATTAATTGTGGTAATGATGTAAAAATAGTAGAAAATTGACAACAAAATTGACAAAACTTACCAGCGAAAACAACCAAAAGCAACAAACAAACAATAGCAATACCTATTTGAACCAATAAATCATCTCCAGTATCGCTTTTACAGCAAATCTGATTATTTCGTATGTGGTGCAGATTTGGTGGTAACGTCGCATCATGTTAAAAATCAACTCTATTTTTGATAAGAGATAGGTTAATTCCATTCTCTTTGGAATATTACAACAAATAGAGTTGATTTCGAACAATTGACTCTTCATAGACACTCTCTTGATGCTTAGAATAAGCTCACGCTCTTTTTCCAGTTCTTTACGATTAAAAAGTGATTTTTCTCACACCATAATTGGTGGAGGTGTTGTTGGTGTAGCTATAGCGGCTGAATTGCTGAAAATACCAGGTAATAATGTATGTTTACTCGAAAAGAATAGCCATTTGGGTATGGAGACCACTTCTAGAAACTCTGAAGTTATACATGCTGGTATATATTATCCCAAAACTTCTTTGAAATCAAAATTATGTATTGCTGGTAAAGAGAAAATATATTATAACCATGAACGAAACCGATTACCAGTGGAGTTACAGAAATGTGGTAAATTGATTGTGGGTCAATCGGAAACTGATTTACAATATTTGCACAAGTTATATGAAAATTGTCAAGATTTAAATATTCCAGTTGAATTTCAATCCACTCAGCAAATGCATAAGAAATATCCTTTAATTAAAGGTGACAGCTTCCTATTATCACCATCAACAGGTATTATATCATCGCATTTGTTTACATTGTATTTTGAATCGGTATTCGAACAAAATAGTGGAACCATTGCGACAAATACTTTAGTCGAAGGTTTGGAATACAACAAAAACTTTTCTAATTATACCATACATACACGAGACCTAATATCAAACGATGCTTTTGAAATATCTACAGATAATTTGATTAATTCGGCGGGATTATTTGCTCCGGAAATCTCCAATATGATACTACCTCCCGAGCGACACGTTAAATCGTATTTTGCCAAGGGGAATTATTTCAGCTATGCTTCAATTCCGTTGAAAAACATCACCGATAAATTAATTTATCCTGTTCCAAATCCCAATGCAGTTTCCTTGGGTACTCATTTGACGTTTGATTTAGGCGGTCAGGTAAGATTTGGGCCCGATTTAGAATGGTTGGACGTAGACAATGCCCAGGATATAGATTACACTCCCAATCCACAGAACTTACAACTGGCATACGAAGCCATACAAACATACTTCCCTAGTATTAAATTAGCAGACTTGTCTCCATCTTATTCGGGTATTCGACCTAAACTAGCATCAGAAATAGGATCCAAGAACCAATTCCACGATTTTTATATAAAACATGAGTCTGATTTCCCCGGGTTTGTAAATTTATTGGCTATTGAAAGTCCTGGTTTGACTTCGAGTTGGGCGATTGCCGATTATGTCGTGGATCTTTATAAATAGAAAAATACATCTTCCTTTCCATTACATCTTCCGTCTTTTAGCATCTTGCTCCTCCTCATTCTCCTTCTTTTCCTTCTTTTTAGGTAAATTAATTGGATCCGTTGGATTTGGAAATTCCAAGAAATAATCGTGCAATAATGCTTGAGTCAGCGTAGCTCTTTTACTGGGATCTAGTTGAGTCATTGATATGATCAAATCAAGAGCCTTTTCAGAGGCCGCACTGAATCGGTTCCGTAATTCTTGTCTTGAAGGTGGCGGGTAAACTTTTAATGAATCATACAATGGTAATTGAGACACGTTGGGCCATATACTTTCTGTAGGGGTCCCTAAGGCTCTAAATGTAACATCCAACTGATCGACATCATCTTTACCTGGCAAATAAGGAGTTCTCAACATGAGTTCGGCAAATATGATTCCTACGGACCAAATATCGACGGCACCGGTATAGTGTTTAGCACCAAACAATAATTCTGGAGCTCTATACCATCTAGTGACGACATTGGAAGATAAATCTTCATTTATGTTACCTAATGATCTTGCCAAACCAAAATCAGCAATTTTCAATTGACCATCGGGTGCTAATAGTAAATTATTTGGTTTCAAATCCCGATGTAATATGAAGTTTCTATGACAATGGTGAACACCTCGCAAGGTCATTAATAACCATGATTTGATATCTCCTGAAGTAAAGACCACCGAAGGATCTTTAATCAACACTTCCAAATCACAGGGTAAAAATTCCAAAACCAAATTCAAATTATTGGAAGTCGAGAAAACATCAACCAATTCAATGACATTGTCATGTTTGAGCTCCTGCAAGTACTTCACTTCTCTTAATGCTGACATATCCAAACCATCTTTGAAAAGACCTGTTTTGATCTCTTTAATGGCGATACTTCTGTTGCTTTTGATCTGTTTTCCTAGATAAACAACAGCATAAGTACCCTCACCTACCTTTCTATCTTTGGAGTATTTCAACTGGGGAGACCTCTCCAATGTTGTAGTGTTGGACATTTGATGATTAACTTATATACTAAAGAAATAATTCAGGCAACTTGTAGCGCGAAATGAAAATCTACAACTCTTTACAAATGGAATTATTAATTAAATTATAAAATATCCATTAAATGAATGAATAATGTATGTAAACGTAAATCAAACTTAAATGCAAAACTAATGCTGTTTTTTTTTTAATGTGATTTTTAATGTAATTATGCAAATTTTAATATACAAAGGATGCATTTCTATCTCTAGATGCAATCCCACTGGGCAAACACATACCAACTGTTTCCAGCATCTCCAATGACCAAACCACGATACATCCCTACTTCTTGACACTTGATGTTACATTCGTAGGTGCCATAAGATTTGGTATGGTCTCCTTTTTCCAATTTGAAGTATTTCCCAGATGGAGATTCTATCACAACTTTGAATTCTGGAGTTAGTTGATTGTGCGATGTGACTTTAGAGCTAGGATGTTGTTCAATAGCAAAGTTATAATAGTTCTTCACCGCAATTGAACTTGATTGAGGTTGTTTAATGTATAGATCGTTATTTTGACTTTGTACTGTAGGAAATCTCGATACAAATTTGGAAGGTTTCGATGTACCTTCATGATAAAGGGGAATCACAATTGCCAATTCATGAATATTATCAAAATGTTTTTGAGAACCTTTTGGACCAGCAAAGATCTGTAAAACACCTATAGCTTCATTTTCGGGTAAAATTGCTTTGATTTTAGCAATTCGTTTTTCATTTGACCATTTGACTTGACAAAGACTTAACTCGTTTGTTGTGATTTTGGAAGTTTTGATCAAGGTAAATAATTCGACATCGCAAGGGATTTCTAATTCCAATTCAAAGATTTCCAAATCTTTCAATCTTGTCAATGCACTATTAAAATTTCTGAACTTTAACCCTGCTTTATGAAATCCTGAATATTCACGAGGTAAATATAATGCCACGTTGGGGTCAACGGGTGGTCGAATATGTTGTAAATCAATTACAGAAGGTATATGTGTTGAAACAACCTGCAATGGTTTTGTCAAAAAGTAAAATTCATTATAGCCCCGAGTATCACGAATATTACATATTGGACCATTTTTGAAACAATAAATATCCATGATAAGTAAATTGTCTTCCACCAAAACTGATAACCAACAATGATTAATTACGAATTGCTCGTCACGGTAGAATTCGTTAGGTTTTTTCCAGAATCCCAAAACAATTTCCGAGGGAATTCTTAATGCATCAAGAATTTTCTTGAAAATATAATTAATTTGAAATATAGATGCTTCCCCTTTATGTAATACTTCATTAAGCTTAGGTTTGACTTGCAGGATCGTTCCCTGTTCTTCGATAATCTTGAATTTACTCAAATGAAGCAAGATACATCTAATTTGTTGTAATGGTGATTTTTGGAATTTAACGCTAACATCAGATATTAATTCATTCAAATTACTTGACATTGCATAACTTTCAATGAATTTATCTGGTTTGTCAAATGGGACTGCTGAAACATCTAATTCCTTTCCGTTCCCAACTATTTCATTAGTATTGATTTCAGATATACATTCCAATGGTTTAAGAATCAAGTTCACTTCTTCCCTAGTGACCCTTTTGGTTCTAGCTTGTTTATCTGCAGATGTCAACGAATTCATTCTGTACAAATCCTGCTTCCATGAAGCCCAATCTTGTTCATCTTCCATGTTTAGTTTTTTGTCCAAGGTGTCGTCTTTCTTTGGTTTATTTAAAAGCTTCATGAAAATATTTTGTTGTTTGCTAGTGGGTTTTTTATCTTGAAACACAGCATCCATCAACTCTTTTGATCGATGTGGATCCAATGAATCGTCAATGCCCAATTTTTGCATCAGTTGTTGCAATTGCATTTCCTTTTCATATTTATGTCTGAAGAATGAACCAGCACTTGTGGCACTTAATTCTGATAAATTCAAAACATCACTTTGTAAAGATTTTATTGAATTCTTCAATTCTTCCTGTTGCTGAGAAATTCTTTGTATTTCATCGTCATTTAAACTACTAGTGGAAAGTTTGAAATCATTGGCATCAAATGGGACTCGACCACTTTTAGTAAAATCTTGGAGATTGATTGTTTTTCTTGGAGTATTATGTTTTGGAGGAGGGGGAGGTGCCGCATCTTCCTGATCATCTTCAAATCCATCCTCATCATTGTATGTGTTCAATTTTCTACTTAAATCATCTTTTGAGCTATAATTTTTCTTTGATGACAATAAATCTTCACTCACATAACCATCATCTACCGATCCAAAAGATTTCTGAGTTTTAACAACCGAAGATCGTTTAATCTTGGAAGCTTTTTCTAAATGGTTTAATTTAGCGAGTTCCAATTCTAATTGAGCTTTTTTGTGCAAGATTTCATCGTAATCCAAGTCATCGGGAATTGAGTCAGATGGAAGTTGACCTTGATAATATTCTGGAGACGTGCTTTTAGAATTTAATTGAGAACTTGACGACATATTTGGTACATCAACAAATGATTGAGATTTGCGGTTGTGAAAGTTATCTGTAGAATTATTAACCAGATGACGGGTTGGTTTAAAATTATCTGTAGAGTTATTAATCAGATGATGATTTGATTTGAAATTATCTGTAGAATTGTTAACCAGATGACGATTCGATTTCTTTGATCTAGGAGATTGCTCTATAGGGATCAGTTGTTTCAAATTCGAGATATCCAACAGGAGTCTATGAGAATTATCAACCAGTTGTCTATGTGGAGATTCTTTATCCATTTGAGATTTTCTAATTTGATAAATTTGCTGTTGTTGTAGTTTCTTGAAGTTGGCAATTTCTCGTTCTTTTTCTCGAAGCAATTCTTCTTGTTGTTGTAATTTTTTGAAGCTGGCAATTTCTCGTTCTTTTTCACGAAGTAATTCTTCTTGCTGTTGATACAAATGGCCCAATTTCGGATGGTTGATAGAAGATAACAATTGGTTTGCTGATCTGACCTTTTTAGGATGATTATACATTTGTTTGGATCTTCTATTGTTGACTTCAATTTGATCATAACTGGCATTATAATCAACTTCATCGTCAAAATCTATGGAAGTGTCATAAAGTTGTACTCTTGGCAGTTGGTTTTTCGATACGTTGTATTTTGTAGGAGTAGCATCGATATAACTATTGTTTTGATTAGATAATTTCAGATTCAAAGATACATTTGAAGTAGAAGCTGGTAAATTACTTCTACCATCGTCAATAATTTCAACATAATCTTTGGGGAAAATACCTTCAGCATTGTTTCTTCTTAATTTACCACTCCACCAACTTTCATCAACCACGGAGTAGACCTCAACAATTTCATTTTCAATAAAACCTAAGTCACCGTCTTCTTCACCTGGCCATGAAACCGTTGTTTTCACCTTAAAAGGTAAAGCAGGAATTTGCATCAGTAAAGTTTAATGCAAAATGAATGTGGATATGATATGCAATGAATGTATGAGTTTATAAGGCTATCTTCGACGATTTAACGTTTATGATTTAACCTAAGAATGTTCGGAACAAGAAAAAAGAACAAATTTCATATAGCAAAGCCTGATCAGCTATGCGGCTACCATCAGTTACAGCATTAAATCGAATCAAAATATTGTGCTGGGTCTGTTCTATTCTTGTTTAGGCAAAATGTAAACAAGAGAAATGTATGATGATATCGAGATGAACCACGACATTGTCGTAATTAAGTCATCTGATCACAGTCACATGATTACTATATATTACGTTCTAGTAGTAATAGATCACTTTCATTAGACTATAGATATGAGAATGTACAGTTCAACTCTAATTTAGGTGATTATAGGATATGCAAAATAGTCTACCATCTCTCACTATTCTCTAATCTTTGTCTATATCCTATCTTATTATCTTACTGTTTATCGCGTTTTAATTGTGATTATATTTAATATACAAGAATACTGATTAACCTATAGACGTTCAAAACCCACTTACTTATTGTTGTTGACGGACCCCACTAACAATATCATCGACTCTTAACAATAACGATGCTGAGTCAATGGCAGTTTTAATTGATTGTTGCTTGATGACTTCTGGTTCCCAGATACCGTATTCATTCATATCAACGACAGTACCAATTTCACCATTGATACCATAGGTGTGAAGACCTTCAGCGTGTTTGGCTCTTAATTGGGCCAATACTTTGATAGGATTACCACCGCAATTTTGGATCAAGGTTCTTGGAATGACTTCGAACGCGTCAGCAACGGCTTGATATGGCCATTGGGCAACACCCTCAATAGCTTTAGCTTTTTCGGCCAATTTGACCGAGACCGCCATTTCAGTAGCACCACCACCTGGAGACAAAGAAGGTTCAAACATGACGTTTCTGGTGACAGCCATGGCGTCGTGTAAGTTACGTTCAATTTCATTCAAGATATCTTTGGAGGCACCTCTTAAAACAACCGAACAGGCTTCAGGTTCTTTACACTCGACTAAGTAAGTGAAGTATTCGTCACCAATCAATTCGACATTGAATAAACCACATTTGTTACCAATATCGGATTCTTTCAAATCTTCGATTCTGTTGACAATGGTGGCACCGGTAGCTCTGGCAATTCTATTATTATCCGACTTTTTAACTCTTCTTAAAGCGGTGACACCACCTTTCAAAAGATAATGTTGAGCCAAATCAGAAACACCTTTTTCAGTAATGACTAAATCCGGTTTGAATTCTAATAATTGGTCACACATGGTTTTAATCTGTTCCTCTTCAATTTGTAAAATTCTATTCCAGTCTTCTTCCTTGGTGATTTCAATATTAGTTTGCGATTCACCTTTTTTATATTCCAAAGGACAATCCAATAAGATAATACGAGGGTTTTCAATTCTTCTCTTCATTTTAGGATGGGTGACATCTTTGTTTAATATAATTCCATCCAAAACCTCGGAATCAGTGACTTCACCACCGGGGATTTTTTCAATACGAACATACCTTTTGGTATCAATTTCCTTGTAATCACCATTTTGAACAGTAACGGTTTTCACTGCTTTTAATGATAATTTACACATCATATCCAGCCATTTGTTAATGTACTTAGTACCAATGGAAGCCTTGATCAACTTAATCATGGCTTCATCATTATCAATATCCACTGGAACTGAAACCTGGTGAATGATCTCTAACGCATCGGCCAAAGCGCTCTTCAAAGCTTGGATGATAATAACGGGATGAATCTTCTTTTCAATGTATGGGAATGTTTGGGCCAAGATTTCACCGGCCAATATAATCACGGTGGTAGTACCATCTCCAACCTCTTCATCTTGGGTTCTACTCAACTCAATCATCGACTTGGCAGCAGGATGACTGACATCAATCTCTCTCAAAATAGCATGTCCATCGTTAGTCAAGACAATTCCTCCCATGGGATCCAAAAGCATTTTCAACATGGCCTTAGGACCTAAACAGGTTCTGATAATGTCAGCCACAGCCTTAGCAGCTGTGATATTAGAAACCTGAGCTTGTCTTCCAGACTGTCTCTCCGTAGAGGCATTCATATACACAACGGGTGCTTGCATTGTCTCTCTGTTTCTATATTAATCTTACGCTGAATCTTTATTTAACTGGTGAAAGTTTTTCTGTTAGTGAGGCAAAACGACAATTTCTTAACTACTGAGAAAAAGTGTTGCTAAAAAACACACCACATTCTTTGGAATGAGCTACATCAATGAGAATTTCAATGATCTAGAGGATTTACAACAATTGGATGATAAGATTGACGAATTGCAGAGCTTGAGCGGAAATGTCAAGTCTGTTGCTGAATTTAAGGTGTATGATACCAAACAAGCACCTTTGGTAGATTATGAAGACAATGCTAAGGTGAAGGAATCGACTCAGGATATAACTGACAAGTTAGGGGAGATGGAAGGTGGTAATATTATGCAATGCATCACAATTGTTGGGGGATTGATTCAAAATTATGGTCATGTCGAGGTGATTGCTAATATCAAGTCTCAATTGGAAACTAAAGTGCAGATCTCGAAGAACATAAAGTACTTGGAGAGAGCTAAGTTGGTAGAGGTTGAATTGAATGAGGAGTTGAGTGATTATAAGCAAGTTGCTCATAGTGTAAAGACATTAAAACAGAGTACCAATCCTTTAGCAGGTGAAACTATGGAAATCATTGAAACTTTATTAGATAAAAGAGTTATGGAAACTAGATCTGTATTGGAAAAATCACTAACCGAACTATTGAATAAAAACAACTGGTTGGTTAGCAAGAAAACTAATATTTCTCAAGATACAATGAAACCGATTCGTGAACATATATCGAAATTGGTCGATTTACAATGTATTAACCATTTACCCGAATACCCTAATACTTGGTGGGTTCTAGATATTTTGTTAAAACCGGTCTTTGCCAGGTTTGATTACCATTTTAATAGTAATCGAGGTACCGATAAGATCTCTCGACCTGAGTTGGCTCTTGGGTTTATTGATAATTTCTTACAGGACAATTTACCAGTCTTAAACTTGATAATGGCCGATATTTTCAAGGAAAAGCAAAGGATCTTAGAATTCGAAGTTATCACGTCATTACTAAACCCAGTAAGAGCTAAATTTTTGAAGATAGTTAAAATTATCAATGATAATATTAAGGTCAATTCAGAAGATCCCGCAAATCTCGAAAAATCAGGTCAATTACTCGCCCATTTAATTAAGGAATTGGCGGATTTCGACCAGAATTTAAGAAACAAGTATAAATACAACCCCTACATTGTTAAATTTGATCAAGTACCAACAAAAGTATGGGCGGGGGTTACTGATGATATTTTCTCTCATGATGAAGAAAATATCGCCAATTGGTTAACCCTAGAAAAACGATTAGCGTTGAAACAATTGCAAGGTCAAATTATTTCCTCGCCAGATAAATATAACATTGACAACGACTACCAAGGTACTCAATTGAACCAGGAACAGGACTTGAAGCCAACTATGTCGGCATTAAATCTCACCAAATTGATCAACAACTTGACTAGTCATTTCCAAACTTTGACTTCACCAAGTTCGCAACTCAAATTTGTTAAATCGATCCAATTGACATTGCTAGATGATTATCTCCAAGATTTGCTCCTCACTTTCAAATCATTCAATGATAAATTCAACCAAAAATCGGTATTCTCATTCATCCCTGGAAACAAAAAACCGAGTAAAGACTTGTCAGAAAACAATCTTGTCAATGGTATGAAAGCTTTGGATATGCTACTTGGTTTGTACTGTTCAGCACAATTTGTTTCCCAGTCTTTAGAACAATGGTCCAATGAATTATGTTTCATTCAAATAAGCCAATCTCAAGGCTACGATATATTTGAGACCTGTTCCAAGAGATACGCAGATTTTGTCAAGAATATCTTGAAGAAGTTTGAAGATTTCTATAGGAAAGAAATCCAATTCACATTGAAAAATTATGTCAATAGTTCTGTTTGGGATTCAGACACTCCAGTGACCGATCCTGTGGCTTCATCCGATTTGAATCTAATCGTTCGAACAATGCCGGTATATTTGCAGGAAATCAAGAAGAGTATTTCAACTTTACAGTATGTCTACATGTCAGATAAAACAGTGTCAATCGTATTCAACGTATTGAATGATTATGTCGTACACAACAACCAATTTACAACCGTGGGATTGGATCAATTAAAAGTGGACATTGATTTTATTACAAACCAATTACATTCGACCCTCTATTTAAATACTACGGGTGACTTTTCCAATGACTCAAATAAGGAGTTGCTCAAGTTGAAGCAATCAATAGAAGTCTTAGATACAGTGGATTCATTTGACGCTAGAGATTTTGTTGTAGGGGAGAAACCGTTACAAGAACTTAGAGACAGGTTTGATGATAATTTGGATCAATTAACTGGTCATGATTTGCTTGGATTATTACCCAGAATTTTGTGAGTAAAGTGCTGGAAACTAACTCAAATTATATTACACTAATAGTTCAAACATCAATAGTGATCTCTTGTGATTAATATACATCATATACATTTAGTTTAATTTTGTAGTTGGTGATGTTTTGCACCCATCGAATTTTGACTTACGCGTAAACAAACAAAACAGTAAACAAAAAACCATAAACAAAGGCTTGCGCTAGATAAAATTTAGAACAGTAGCAGATGTCCCTATCTAGGAGAACTGTAAGTATCACTGAAGAGACTGATTTTGTTTGACATCACTAACATATAGTTATATAGTAACAATTCAACACTAGGGCGACAGGAAAATGGATCGGCTTTGATAGCAAAATTGTTTAGTACCAAGGGTAGTCAGACCCATGTCAACATACCGAGGAAACAAGCTGGGATAATAATAGGTAGGAGTTCGTCGTGTGACATTAGGATAGCTGGAAGCGATGTTTCTTCCAAACATTGCCAGTTGACAATCTCCGTAAGCAATGATCAGGAATATTTACATTTGAAAGATTTAAGTTCGAATGGTGTATATGTGAATGACGAGAAGCTCGGGAAAGGATCCAAAGTATTATTAAGAAGTGGGGACAAAATATCTTTTGCTAAAACTGGGGGTTCATATATAATACGATACATTGTTGATTTGAAGGATTCGGCGACCCCGCCAACCAAAGCATTTTTCGATGATTATATCTTGGGTGCCCAATTAGGTAGTGGTCATTATGCCATAGTTAAAGAGGCACGGAGTCGGGCAAATGGTGATGTTGTTGCTGTAAAAATCTTTCACCCTAACAAGAAAGGATACGATAAAACCGAAGATGCTAAATTACAACAAGAAATGAATCTCCTACTATCAATAAACCATCCGAATATTGTCAAATTTATTGCCCGATATGTTGAACCAATTAATGAATATGCGGTGAATACATACCTAGTGTTAGAGAAGATGAATAGTGGGGAACTATTTCAACGAATTGTCGCCAAATCGAAATTAAGGCAAGACGAATCGCAAGCTTTTTTCAAACAAATCTTAGCAGGCTTGACTTATTTACATGATAATGATATTATTCATCGAGATATCAAACCGGAAAATATTTTACTAGACATCACCCCAAATTCTCCTGATAAAGTTGGCCAAACTGGTCCTTGGGATGCCAATGAATACGACATAAAAGTCAAAATTGCTGATTTTGGGTTGGCAAAATTCATTGGCGAAATGAAATTCACCAATACGTTATGTGGTACTCCCGCGTATGTTGCCCCGGAAATATTGAACGATACGAGAAATTATTCAACTAAAGTTGATATCTGGCTGGCTGGTGTTTTACTTTATGTTTGTCTTTGTGGGTTCCCTCCATTCAGCGACGAATTGGCACCACCGTCTATGCGGGAACAGATCTTAACCGGCAGGTTTGCCTTTTATACCCCGTATTGGGATGATATTCATGATTCTGCATTAGATTTGATTTCACGCATGTTGGTGGTCGATGCAAATCAACGTTATGATGCCAATCAAACGGTGCAACATTTTTGGTTCTCTGATCAAAATACTGATTCTTTACAACATGGTTCAAGCATGGACCTCAGCTCGGGAGACTCATTACTCGCAGGTAATATGCCGAGGACGGAATCCTCTTCCCAACCTATTAGCTTAAAAGAGCGATTCGATTCTCAATTAGATATATAACTATATACAATGAAATATTTAATTGAAGACCAATTGCCTTGTATATACATTATTTTTATGCTAATTTACCTGGTAATTCTTGTAGTTCTGTCTGTCTTGTATTGAAGAAAGTTCTGAGCAAAGCTTCGGTCAATTTCATTGATTCTTCTACTTCCTTGGGGATTTGAAGTTTCTTCAGATTTGCTTGTTTAATCTTGTCATCAATTGCTATCATCTTCGTCAAAATACCATAGGCCCCTTTGAAATCGTCCATGCCCATGAAACAATCAAACTGGCCAATCATGCAAGTAACATCCTGGGACGCTTCCACTCCCAATTTGAACCATTCCAAACTTTTTGGATAATTTTGAAACACATTCATTTCGAGGAATCCTAGTGATGGAAAACTTTCCTTGAGTCCTTGACTGGCACTGATTTCCCAATGGTACTTTGCAAGTGTAGGATCAGTCAATACATAGATTTGACCCAAATAGTAATGAGATTTCACGATATGTTTATCTAATTCACCGTAGCGAATACTTTTAAGGAAATATTTCCTGGCCAATGCTAAATCGGGTTTTTCAGAATATGAAAAGTACGATATCCCCAAGTTGGAATATACATGAGATGCTCTGATAGTATCGGATTCTAGCTCAATGAATTGCAACCAATAATCTCGAGCCTGGGGAAAATAGTTTTGCGTAAACGCCAAATCGCCCGCTAACTTGAACGTGAGTGAATGTTTTAATTCAGATAAATCATTGATCAATTTATTGGCATACTTGTAATCGTCGTCGGAAACTTTAGATTTATCCGCCAATCTCTTTTCAACTGTTTCAAATGCAAGCATAGAAATAGCATCGTTATCCCCCAACTCAGCCGCCTGTTCTATGAGTTCATTCTCTAAATCCAATAAATTATTGTTTATAGTATTGGTAGTAGTACGAATTGTCGATAAAACATTTTTGAAAGCCATCAAATCGTACGGTTTGACATAACTGGGTAACTTGATATTATCAGGCGTATCAAGATTCGTATAGATCGACTGTAACACTGGAATAAATTTGGAATAACTTAATCGTGAATCATTATCGAATAATATTCGATTTAGAGTCCTCTTTTTAGGCAAAATCGATTCCAATGTTGGCCTGGCAGCAGTAGAAGCATATCGAAATGATAATTGTGAACCTTGTCGTATTAGACTTCCTGTATTAGTTAAAAACATCACTAGTATAAATTTTAGCCTACTGTTAAATTTCCAATTTTAGGCTGCGAAATCGATGAACCATCTATAGGATACTAAATAATTCTATTCAACATAAATAAAACAAATTTCCTTCTATCAATACTACAAATTACTATGTCTTTAATACTAAAATACCCACAATATAAATATTCACCAAATAGCTATATTCATGAAACCTATAAAATGCAATGTTAACTACAACTGCGATAATATTAGCACATACAAGAACCAAAAAATGCTACATTTTCAATTTAGTTAAAATTTTTCAAATTAAACGCCTAAACGAATCTATATATTAGTAGCAAACATCTCGGAACAAATTATGTGAGCTATCGATGCATTTTTCTTGGAAATGTTCCATTTAAAACATGAGAATTAAAATAAAAAGAACCTGTCAAGTTGAAGTGAAGGTAGGTTTCCTTATGGTTGAATAAAGATTATTGGTAGTATGTCCCTTATGTTGAATCATTAGTAGTTATTCCCAAAGTCTATAAAACTATCCATATTTGAATTGTTTGAATTTTGTTTGAATTCGGGTTTCGATTCAAAATTACCATGTTCTTGGTCTAGGTCAAAATCAAATTCGTGAGTATCAAGTAAGAAATCGTCAGTGGAAATTGGCAAATCTGTAAACTCCGCATGTTGGTGGGTGTATGTTCCAATCGACTCCTGGGCATTCCCCTTTGAGCTGGGACTGTGTGATTTTAAATCATCGCTTTTATGTGAATGCTCCATATCATTCGATAGACTGGATAAAAACTCGGGAGTGTTGGGGTGATTGAACATGAAACTTTCCAGGATATTTGATTTTATTATATTGTGTTCCGATATTGAATGTGTAGGATGCTGGTTATGAAGTTGTGAATGGTCCATATTTATACTCTTCATGTAATTATGGTATCCATTTGAATTGATTGAGTGGGGTGTATCTGTTTGATTAACATTTTCTGGGAAATGATCAATTAAATCTAATTGTCTTGTTGTGGGTGTATGCGATCTATGCGAAGCCATTTCCAAAGGAGTAGTAGACCTATCTAAATTCAAAGATCTTTCATCTAGGGGAGTATTAGCTCGTGAGTTGGTCAAAAATTGGAAATTCCCTTGGGATCCATGATTATCATGTAGATTAATCTGCGAGTGATGTTTATATTTAGGTAATCCCAAATCGGAATCAGGGGGAGTTAGATTCTGGGGGAAGGATTGGTTATAATTGTCATTTTCCAGTCGAATATTTTCCGTGATATAACTGTGGAGGAATTGCAAACTATTCTTTATACCGACCAAAACATGGGGAGTGCCACTAGAATTTTTTTCACTAACACAAGCTTGACTGACTTGTTGGCCTTCGGAAAAGTCTTCACAAAGACTCCATTGATTATTCGAGTGGTTTCCAAAGTAAACCGAAAACTTCGGGGGCGATTTCAACGAGATTCTTAATTCCGACGACTGTTTGATAATATTATTATCTAGCAACGAACTGGTAATGATGGAGTTTATAGGATAAAAGATTCTAAAGAGGATTTTATTATTATTGGCTATCGCTGAAAAGAAGTAATTGATTTCGTAATTCTTCTTTGAAAGGACCACTAGTAAATCGACATTGGTCATGATTGACTGGAGATTCATGGGAGATAATTTTAGTAAATTGGAAATCAAATGGTTTGAATCGTGGGTACCTGACTTGATTCTTTGCCATGAGCCTACACTCAAGGAAGAACAGTCGATAAACCCATAAAATTCGTTAATGTCGATGGGAATTCCCGAACCAGTATATTGACTACCAGTCAAACTATTGGAACGAGACGAAGTTGCCGACTTCAGCAACTTCTCAAACTTTCGTAACTTTGCTCTCCTATTCTGAAACCATATTCTAACTGCCTTTTCATTCATGTTGGTTTTATCGGAAATCTCCCGTCTTTGCTCTGGAGAAGGGTTGTGATTGGAGTTGAACTGTTTTATCAAGTAGTCCAAGACTTCACCCGATGCTCTCGTCCTTTTGGACGCATTAGAATCCTCTAACGACATGAAGTTCCTAGAACTGATGTAAACTTGTACCGCTGGACCAGAAAGATGAATGCTTGGGAATAAGGAGTATGTTTTAGATGTAATCTAAAAGCAAGATAAATGTATGCTGAGCTATACGATGCTTTGTATAAGCGGTTGAAGATGAAGATTGGAAAGAAATAACTAAAATGTCGATCAAGGGAGATTATGTCTTCAAACCTGCAATGCAATTTTTTTTTTTTTTTATGTAGCGCTTGATAAAATCAACAGAAATGGAAATCAAACAATACAAAAAGAAAGAGAAAGAGAAAGAAGGGCGACGATCACTAGACCTATAAACATCACTGTAACATATTACTATAACTATAACTATAAGATATTACTATAACAAATTCTTTTATTTCTTCTTCCCTTCCACACGTGAAGTTAGCTGATTTGTACCACCATCACTCAACGTGCGAAAGACGACTGTAACATTAGTTGGCATGTAGACTCGAACCTACTTCCGACTCTTGCCACAATGGTTTAAATATCCCATTGTCTATTGTGAATAACCGAACATTAACAATGGTGTTGATGGTACCGAAATTTAGGATCAGCTGAGCATCTAATGCGGCCGTGTTTCAAGTTAATTCACAAGATCTACAAACAATTGCTCGTATATCAGCCACAAGGTGGTCAAGCCAATGCGTTGTGGTTGTCGAGGTTGCACCTTGGATTTAACGGCGCTGGCTCGCATGTAAAATGTCTGATTGGACCTTCGGAAATATCCCAATCGGGAAACGATTGGCCGGAATCGGGAACGGCGTGTACATCACATAATCAAATCTTCTAAATTCATATCATCAAAAGCATCAAAAGCAAGCTTTATATCTCTCCACACTTTAGTATTGGGTTCCCACTGCTTGAAATCTTGTTGCAACTGGCCAATCAATTTCAAATTATGGATGTTGTTGACCTTCATCAACTCTTGCAATAACCCTCGAATATTCCATGGTAACACAAATAAGTTATTGGTTGGGAAATCATAATGTATATCCATAGGGTATTGATTGACGAGGTTGGTCGTTTCCAAACTATGTTTGATTCCCATCAAGTAAACATTACTGTCGTAAAGGATTTTACCATGTCCCCCATTTGTAGATCCTTGACAAAGTATACTCAAATCTCGTAATAAATTATGATCGTTATACACCCCTTTGTTCTTCATGATTGTCATTATTTCAAATAGGGTGACAATGAAATCAGGTACTTCATGGCCCTGGTCCAAGTATAATAATCGATACATGTTCGGATGATGGAACTGATTGCATAAACTCGAGGTTAAGGGGATGAACTGGTCGTTTATCGACCCGGCAAGGAGTATCTTGACGTTATATTTAGCCAAAACCACCAAAGATTGCATAATTTGTAAACTCAATTCGGTTTCTGGCTGCAGCAACTCGATTAGCTCGTTAAGTAATTCCTTTTCATACGCCGTATTGCCCAAATTGACTAATTTTGGCTGTAAATTGGTAAACACTCCATCGAGGATCCCATTCAAACTTAATAATCCATACTTCTTATGTCCTAGTTTTTGCACAAGCTCCAGCAAAAGGTTGATGGCTACTGGAGCACCCTGTGAATAGGATACAACATATACAAAATCAGATCGGACCAATGTTTGGTGCCAGTTTTGCAATATTTTCATACTTTGTTCCACTCGGTCATTGATTGTTCCTTGACCCTCCAACACAATCGATTGGATATCGTACTCGCCAATATCGTGATCTCTGAGCCAGTATTTAATCGCCTTTGTTGCCTCCTTGACTAAGGTTAAACCGTTAGCCGAAGATTGGCCTATAAGTTTGCGAACGACCTTGATGGGTAAAAAACTATGGACACCAATTATGACAATCTTTTTAACGTGCTGCCTTCTGGTGGTAATTTGATAGTTTGGCATTTTGTATAGATGAAGGGGGATGGGGGTTTTAAGAACGTAGCCCTCATAAAGTAATCGTGCTCTTGTCGTCCATGTTATTGATCGGAAATTGCGATCGATGTCGGGCAACACCATACTTGGCTTCTTATCAAGTACGTCTTTATAATTATTAACTTGAATGATCCGTTCTTGTACTTCATTGGGAGTTAAGGGGTATTTTTTACTGTTGAACTTGATTGGAGATGCTTCAGTTGCGGTGTCAGTTACCACCAACTCCAATTGTCGTCTTCGATAGGTATTAGCGTGGGTATACTTGTAGCCATAATTGATGTAATCTGTCGAATTCTCAATCTTTAATCGAGCGTCTCGCAAATGGTGTCTTCTACCATCATCATCCTCTTCATCGTCGTCTTCTACTGCAGGGTTTCTGTTGCCCCATGAGAACCAGCTCGAGGCAGGAACAGACTCCTCTTTGTTTATCAACGGCGTTGTTTCATTTGGTTTATTCAGTCTAAAAGGTACAACGTAATCAACCCAGTTACGATTTTCCTCAGGCTCAACTGGTTGGCTTACTTCACTTGCTGGTAAACTTGCATCTTCGATTGAATCTTGCTGTCGACTATTGTCCACAATATTACTATTATTATTATTTTGATCATTTTTTGGTAAATCAATTTTATCGGTTTCCCCACCACTTTTGTGGTCACTATGATTAGTATCCTCGACAGTGCGATCAGTATCAACTGAATTATTAAACTTCAGTGCCTGCACTTGTTTAACATTATTATCTGACGTTCCTCTAGTCCAGAACCAACTGAACTTTCTGGTATCCTCTCCCACATTTTCAACTCTATTCTCTCCTTCGTTCTCTCCTCCATTATCTGATTCTACATTATTAGTTTCTTCACCTACCTCGTCAGTATCTGTACTCCTTCCATCGTTAATCTCTCTATCCGAATCGGTATAAGGTTTTTTTGTATCTTCATCAGTATTCCTTTCCTTGGGTAAAATCTCCCCTGCTTTTTCCACTGATGTCTTCAGTGTGTCTGGTATAATTGGTGGCACCTCCAGTGTAGACATGTCCAGCAGTATCAAGTGTTTTAGAAGTAGCTTGCAAATGTCAAATCTTTATAGACTGTGATTTGATTTTATGCGCATGGTCTGTTTTTGATAAGACTCGGTTTTAATCTGGATGAGGAGGAACTCAAAATGACCAGTGTAGAATGGAAACAAGAGATCTTGAACCAATTGAATATAAGGGATGGTTTTGAACAGAAAGATTCTGAAGTTTTTGGCGCTTTCCAGGAGTTGATAGGTAAATTAAAACAACCAAAGGTTGAAACCGAGGAAGAAAGCAAGGTAGATGATAAGTTGATACAGAGATTGAATGATGCTGCTACTCAGATAGAGAAATTGGAATTAACTCAGATGAATCAGGAAAAAACTATTGCTAATTTGACTAAAACAATTGGTAAAACTAATAATAAGGTAGAGAATCTTAGTCTAGAGTTAAATGAGAAGAACAAAACAATTGAAATCATCAATGATGAATTGTTGATGCTTCAAATGCAGAATAATATATTGAATCAAAAAGTTACAGAATTATCTCTGGAAAATGAATCTTTGATTCAAAGATGGATGAATAAGGTTAGTCAAGATGCAGAAAAGTTGAATGATGCTAATCAGTTCTTGCAAAGCTTAGAAAAGTAGGTACAAGGAAGGATTATTATTAGTAGATTTATTTAAATATTTATCTACTTTTCCTGGCAGTAGACAATGATATCGCCACTCCTTCGCAGATCCCAATGGAAATAACTGTTAAAGAAACGCTTGCATTTTTTATAGTCACTGCCCTCGAGATACTTATCCATTATCGCTTCCAGTGGCTGAAAAATAATTAGATGGCTGGGCCAAGTGTATTTGGCAGTTGTTTCTAGTTGATAAAACGACGGGAAATTTTCATCTAGGAACTTGACTTCATTGTTGAAAAATTCGTCTGATTCGTCTTGATACTGGTCGATTAATTTCAGATTTGTTAAATGGAGTGGAGGCTCACACGTCAATGCCCACGAAGATTCGAATTTGGGATCGTGAAGGTATGATTGCCATGGAGTAGAATGACACGGAGTTAAAAAGCCAAATGACTCGACTCCTGGGTCTGTGCGTAAATATTCCACAACATCAATCACTCCCCTTTCGTTTACTCGTGTAAAGAAGTAGCCTATGGATATATTTATCAAAATGATTGCCACAATTATTGGTTTCATGAGCGATTTATGGGTGTAATATAATTTTTGCACTGATTTTGCAGTAAACAACAAGAAAATTGGCATCAATGGATAAATGAAGCGAAACTCTTTATGGTTAATTGATGAAAATCCCAATAAAACGAACACTCCGGTGTAAACCAAGATATTTTTATAATTTCCATACAATGAGTGCAACAAAAAAGGTAAATAAGTCATTAAGAATAATGGCACAGCTTGGAAAATGTAAAAATGCCAGGGAGCAGATCCGTAAAAGATTGAAAGATTCTTGATATAGTTGAATTCGAAGAAATTGTACAACGGAAATGTCACCTCTTGATAAAACCAATAATCAAGACCACCATTGACGATAAAGATTACCACAAATTCAATAATACAAAGCGCAACAAGTTTTATTTTACTTTTGCTATGCACCAATAAATTCAACCCTAGGACCAACCATATCAACCCATTGGTAGGTCTAACAATACAACTCAAATAAGCAAATACCAAACTGATATAAAATTCACTTGTTATCGCATAACTCCAGGGCCAGTACCTGAATGCACATATAGTCAACACAGTTTCCATACAGTTGGAAAACGATCTTGTATATATGTACCAATTGAATGGATTCAAAATCGATAAGCCGAGGGCTATATATGCCAATTGTATATCTCCAGTATATATCTCGACAAATTTATAAAACATGACTTCACCAACACTAGCAATTATGGCACTAGTAATTTTAGGCATCGCCATAACCAAGGTAGTACTACCACCTAGCATCTTTGAAACTTGGTACCCCAAAGCATACACAATTGGACCAATTGATGATCTCAATTTCTGTTTCCATTCCCAGGTTATATAACCATACCCAAACACCCAATTATGAGCTGGTTCCAAAACCTGGAAATACTCATCTGGTTGGAAGTATGTTTGTATAGTGAAAGCGTTGAATAATCTGATTAAAAGAACACCAGAAAAGAGGTATATTAATGGAATTGACTTATCCAGTCGTTCCTCTTGTACATTCTCAACCTCTCTCTCTTTCTGAGTGGCCACACCCTTTCTTTGACGTAGCATAATTCTTCCCCAGTTAAAGTTCGCAATCTTTCAATTTGGTCAATCAAAACATATGGAACAGCCATTCAGTCGATGGTTGTCGTTCATTGAGTCTGTTTATCTAGAATATAGTTCAGGAGATGTTGCTAAAGCTAAAAAGAGCTGTATGTCAGCTATCAAAGTATTAAACAGCCAAGCTAATTTGAAGGGTAATCAAGAGTTGAAAGAGATATCAGCCTATTCATTGATGGTATATGACCAGATTCTGAAGAATAATGTCAGTGTATCAGATCAGATCATGTGGCTAGCTTCTAAATATCCACCCAAATTGACTTTTGGTGAAACCAATTCTATGGATGATAGGTTCAATTCTGATGTATATGAAGAAGAGGATGGCAAGATACGACAGTTGCCTTCGAATATGCTTGCTACTTTTAAGCCAGTTACGATTGATAATTGGAGTACTACAAGGGAAGATTTACAGAATTTATACCAGGACCTTTTGCCTAACTGTTCATTTGTTTCTTCTTTATTATCAATTACAGAAAACCAATCATTAGTTGGCTTGATCACTCCTCAAAGGTCCTCTGATTGTTACCGAGTACTGTTGTACTTTAATGGATGCTGGAGAATTGTTAACACCGATAATCAATTGCCATTGCTTGATGGTTCGAGAAATATAATCATCAGGTCATATACAAACCAACAGGTGTTATGGCCCGCATTGATTGAGAAGGCATATTTGAAAGTAATGGGTCAAGGGTATGCGTTTGGTGGGTCTAATATGAGCAATGATACGTACATGTTGACTGGCTGGTTGCCAGAAACGCTCAAGATTAATAATCATACATTACCCAGCAACTTTGACCAGTTGTGGAGTTTAAAGAAACAGGGAGAGTTGTTAATGGGCATTGGTACGGGGAAAATTAGTGAGGAGGTTGCTAATAGCCTCGGTTTAATTCCTAACCATGATTATGTTGTGGAGGATTACAATAAACGACAGCAGGAATTGGTAGTTAAGAATCCCTGGATTGAGGGGGGTGATATTAAAAATCGGTACTTGAAAATTGATGCTAATTTCGGGTTCAATTTTCTCTATCTTAATTGGAACATTAACAAATTTAAGTATCATTACCAGGTCAATTTCATATCTCCCAAAACCACTCAATTGCGAGACCAATCGCAATTTGCATTGGTAAATAATGAACCTTTTGCCATAGAAACATTCATCCTTGTTGAACGTCATTTAACTAAGGTTGAAGATATGGTGATGAAGGTTGATATTTATCAAACTAAGGGAGACAAAATTATCTACCCCAATCAATACCCAGGTACAAGTACCAACCATCCATCAAACAGTCGATTACAATTGGTGAAATTGACATTACAGCCACATTCTGCTCACACTATAGTTGTTTCGACTTCGCACAAATCTACACTAACCATGAATATTTACAACGATTTAAAATCAGACTTGAAGATTACCAAGGCGAAAAACTTGTACCCAAACTTTCAATCTATTGATGGCGGCTGGACCAATCAAACAAATGGAGGTAATTGGGCATTAACTAGTTATATTTCAAACCCGCAGTATGGTATTGAAATTTCGCAACCTACAGATGTTTTAATCTCAGTATTCACCCACGATATCACATCTGTGGTGAACTTCCACCTACTTCATTGTGACGAGGCCGACAAAGACTTACCAATCCGATCGTTCGATAAAAGTAAATTAATATTGAATGAAAATTACCAGCAAAACTATCAAGCTTACACCTTGAATCTCGCACCAGGAACGTATAAATTGATTATTTCTAGTTACGACCGGTCGGCAATCGACCAATTCAAACTTTTGATTAACTATTCTGGCGAGGCTAATAATCTACAAATTTCAAAAATATCCAATCATCTCGGATTATATGCTGCATCATACCAATTCCAGTGGAATAATGGAAATCGTCATAAATTGAGAGTGTCCACGCTCAAACACAACACAAAAGTGACCTTCCACATCCATCTACCTCATTCCAACACTGGTGGCATGACATCTACGTACGTTCCCGCAATTCGAGGTCTGGTTTTTCAAGAAGTGAATTCGCAGCCAATATTCATCAATGAAACTTGGAACAACTCGATATATGGAGTTTTCGTCGATTGTGTTTTAGAGTCACCCAATGTGTACATTCTCTTGGTTGAACGGTTCGAGTCTGGCAATGGTACTTTTGTCATTGACATTGGCTCCGATAAAAAAGTTGAATTGCTAAATAGCTAGTATGATGTGCTAGTTATTAAATCTCCTAGAAAAAAAAGCTGACATTTTATGAAAAGCACTACACAACAGCTTACAAGTATATGAGAAATTTAAGGGTGAAATAATTTGTGCCCTGCATTTTGGGGTCCTTTTAATTTCGATGACAAGATAAACTTGGGGAAATCTAGACATGTATATATCCCACTTACAAGTTTACTTTGTTATAACCTGTTTGTAGCTTATAATAAATGCTAGTTTAAATACTATTAAATTTATTTAAATAATTAAATAATTAATTTAATAATATTTTAAATTATGAAGGCTAGTACAATCATTAATAATACAGAATGTTTCAGTATACCTACTATAAGTAATTCAATATAAACTGTATTAACATTGGTTTAATAATTTGCAGCCATGAAAAAAATATCACGTGATCAATTTTTCAAAAGCTTAACGTGTTTTTCAAATTGACACTTATTCCAAATTGAAACCAAGTAACAGTCAATATGAGATTAGGAGTGCAAGTGATCTTGACATTTGTGTCAATGCTCTCTATGGCCATTGCTGCTCTTTCCAAACAAGAATTGGTTCATTTACAAGGGAAACTGGGGAATAAAGTTATTACTGTTAATTCAGAAAACTATGCTAGTTTATTACAAGGAAAAAAGGATTACCATGTGGTATTATTATTAACTTCAGATTCTCCTCAGATTAATTGTTTATTGTGTAAAGATTTCAAACCTGAGTTTGAATTGGTAGGTAATTCCTGGATCCAAGATCATCCACAAGGGTTGACCCAAGGAGAATTGGATGTGGAATCAGATATCCAACCTAAAGATGTTTTCTTTTTAGTGGCTGAGTTCATGGAGTCTAAAGATTTGTTTAAGATCTTAAGTTTGAATAATATACCTAAGGTGTATTATTTCCCTCCTACTAATAATACTTCTCCTACTGCATTCACTCAAGAATTCACAGAATATGTATTCATGCAAGGAAGCCATTCGCAATTATTAGCTAATTGGTTAGCCAATAAAACTGGATTGAAGTTCCAAATCCACATACCTACTGATTATTACAAGATTGCTAAAGTTGCTGCTACGACTTTCTTCCTTGCTATATTATCTTACATCTATTCCAAGCAAATTGTCAACTTTACCACTTCTAAAGTCCTCTGGTGTGGTTTATCCATCATCTTTGTATTATTATTAACTACCGGATACATGTTCAATCAAATCAGAGGTGTTCCTTATGTAAATGAACATGCCAATGGTCAAGTTGATTATTTCGTTCCAGGACAACAACAACAATTGGGTGTGGAAACTAATATCATGTCCTTCATCTATGGATTCTTAAGTCTTTTAGTGGTCTTGTTGATTAAAAAAGTCCCGGAAATTAAGAATTCTCTGGTGAACTTATTCGCAGTGGTTATTGTGTCAGCCCTAATTTTCTTGTTCTATAGTGTCTTGCTTTCCATCTTTGGCTTGAAAGGTATGGGCTATCCTTATAGATTTATCAATATTTTTTAGATAATCCTTATAGAGTATTTTCCAGTCAATTACATCATTTTATCTATTCGTTTATCTATAAATATAATCTTTTAATTGTAGTATTTTTTAAGAGATTTAATTTGACATAAGCATCCTTCCAACATACATTTTTGACAATAGGAGAATCCATCGGTATCGCATTAGTATTCGTAGCTTTAATTAATGGTACATCACGTAACCCTTCATTACGTGCTACATTATTCCCTCAAGCAATTTTAGGATTTGCTTTAGCAGAAGCTTGTGGAATATTCTGTCTAATGATATCATCAATATTATTATACGCTGTATAATTAATAATCGGTATATTGTATTCTAGTGACCTTTCGCATTTAAGGTTCCCCGTAATTGTCGCATTTAAGAAAACCCGAAATGTATTGTCGCATTTAAGAAACTAATAGTCTTGATACTAAACAAGCAACGTTTATGAGCAAAGAACATTAGTAATCACTTTTCTAAGCTAACACTATATAATGAGTGATAATGATCTAGTATTGTCTTGAAAATATAATTAATTTGATATGACTACTCATACAGTTTTTAGACTTAGCAAGGGATCAAAATCGGTGAATGATATTAACGCCTGTAAGGAAGAGGTTCCTACCCCTGATGCCAATGAAGTTTTGATCAGAGTGAAGGCTGTTTCGTTGAATTACAGGGACGTTGTTGTTTCAAATAGAACTTATCCATTTCCTATCAAGGATGAGGTTGTGCCTTGTTCAGATGCATCGGGTGAGGTAGTTTCTGTTGGTAAGAATGTTATAGGTTTACAAGCCGGTGATAAAGTCGTTAGTAGTTTAGACTTCACTAACCTTTACGGCCCCCAAAGGTCTTGGAATTATGGATTAGGTGGACCTATTGATGGTGTTTTAAGAGAATATGTAGTTTTACCATATGAAGGTGTTGTTAAGGTACCCTCGTCTCTGAAGGAATCGTGGGAACAATTAGCAAGCTTGGTGGTTACAGGAGTGACTGCTTGGAATGTATTGTTCGGTAATAACCAGTTAAAGCCAGGACAGGTTGTTTTGTTACAAGGTACTGGTGGTGTTTCCATGACTGGATTATTGTTAGCTAAAGCCGCGGGAGCGACTACTATCCTTACTTCGTCATCTGATGAAAAGCTTGAGCAAATTAAAAAAGAATACGGCGTTGATTACACTGTTAATTATAAGAAATTCCCTAAGTGGGGTGAAGCGGTTAATGAGATGATTGGTGAAAACAAGGTTGATTTTATTTTCGAAAACGGGGGTTCAGGGAACATCGAGCAATCGGTCAAATGTATAGCCTTTGGTGGACAAATTGGAGTTGTCGGATTTCTCAATGTTGCCAAACAGTCTGAAATGCCTGATGCGACCGCTTTAGCGTTGTCGAAAGGGTGTATTATTAGGGGTATCACTGTCGGATCCAAGCAACTTTTCGAAGATTTAATGCAGTTTGTTGGATTTAAAGGTTTACCTATCCCAATAGCTAAATCCTTTAGATTTTCTAAGTCTGATATAATTGAAGCTTACAAATATCTTGAAAGCGGGAAGCATGTTGGTAAAGTGTGCATTTCACTCTATTGATAGAACATCAAAAAGTGAACGGTACTTGCATGTGTAAAATCAATTTAATAAATTACCCTATAGTGTAAAGACAAAAATGTAATTATTGTAGAAATATGGAAAATAGCACTCCCTATCATAGCGAGGCAGAATTCGGTAAAAGTTGGATTGTACAACCACTGATTAGGATCGTCAATTGGGCTTAGACCATCTTGATCAGTTTTTAGTCAGTTGATGATTCTTTCCAGTGAATAGCAATCTCATAATATACGGGGATCAACCCTTTTCGTACTACTTACATGTAACTTCTGCATCGGTTTAAAAAATCAGTCCTCCTACTGTTTCTGAATTATTGGAAATTTTGAAAATTATAAAATATATCGTCAAAATTGAAATCGAAAATTCCTTTGGGGTTTTGTAAATAGTCCAAAAACTCGTCTCTAATACCGATATTTTCATCCAAGAAAGAGGACTGCCGTAATGGTCTCGGATAGGTCTCTGCATCTGTCCAATGTTTAGGAATAATATTATCACTGAGCACATACTTATAATAGCCTGAATATTTTGCACTTACACCAATACTCGGGTCAGCTCTATAATATTTTATTAGAGCACTCCTTAATACGTCATTCTCGACTCTCTGATCACCGTCAATTAAATAACTCTCATTAAAAAGATTAATGTTAGAGCATAAAATATCTGGCAACATGCTTTCAACTTGTTTTATACCATTCTCGCAAAGTGAGGAGCACGATTCTATCAGCGAAAGACTAACTCGAGAACAGTTAACGTTCAGATCAGAAGAAAAATCGGCATCAAAAACCAGATTATATAAATATTTATGAGCTTTAACAATCTGCAATGAGTAGCAATACCAAGATGATAATAACGAGCCCAAAGATATACTTAAAGATGAGCAAGCCTGTAAACTATTGAAAAATCTCAAACTGCTCATATTTTCTTTATATTCATCTTCAGCAGTATAATTTTCAAATCTTAAATACTTTGCTCGAATAATTAATGACAACAATATTACATTTACCTTTTGAATCGAACATTCAACACTAGGAATGACAAAATAGTCAATTAATCTATTAGAGAATAAAATGCTGTAGAAGCCCATGATTAGATCAAAAGTGATAATTGATAATGTCTTCTTCATAAAGAAATGACACATCCTTTCAGAATTTGCTTCTTCACAATGTAGAAACAATAAATAGTTTATGCACATTAAGCATGATTTTATTTCAAAATAAATCATTGTTTTGATACTTCTAATCAACTTGACATTGGGTACATTATCCAATTTATCAAATTCAGAATTAATCTTCAATGGAGAATACAAGTGCGAGGACTCAATTTCAGATAGAAGAACTAGAATCTCTTCTACACTAGATTGAATTCGGATATCTATCAATGACATAAGAATATGTTTTAGGGGAAATAGTTGCAGATAAAATAATTCTAAAATATCCACTGAGCTCTTTTCAAGATTTATATCGAGTGAGTTAGTTGCTTCATTAGAAAAGCGAGGAAATTCAACATCATAATGACTAGAATCAATAATAAAAAAACCACCAGATACGCATGTTTCATGTATGTCCCAAATTATCAAAATATACCATAACTTACGAATCAAGTGACAGAAATTTTTATCATCCTTAAGGTTAGGGACTAGAGTAGGCTCTCTATTGACACCTAAAGATATCGCCAATTGAATCATTGATGCTAGAGTAAGTTCCGAATCGCATTCATCGACTCCATCAGATTTTTCAGGAGAATAATTATGGTAAAATTTGTACACCATGAGAAGTTGAAGGACTTCGATACTAGACTTTTTGGTTATACTGAAATGACTGATGCATTTTTTAGCTAAGAGTATAAGCCTATAAGACTTTAACACTTCTTCTTCGTGCATCCACCGGGGTGTTTCTCCATTAACGACACCCTTAAAGCAATGTAAAGGAGAGCCTTCATACTGAAAACAAAACGATATTCTCATCAATATTAATAAAATACCAATAATAGTAATATCGGTATTCTTGTCAATGTTTATTTTCCATTTTGTACCGTCGATTTCATCTTCTTGTCTCACAAGTATTCTGTGAATGTTATTTTTGAACACGGATTCATCAATTATGGGCAATATGGGATATATATTTTTAAAAAATATATTGATTAAATCCCAAGTCATTTCGAACAGCGGCAATGCATTAGCAAGTTCGGTAGTAAACTGGGTCAATGAAAAATTATCAATGTTTGGAATAAGTTCTTTGTTACTTTCTTGAACTGGATGAATGATATTTTTCAAATCTTGGGGTAGTTGATCATTATGATTTTTTTCCAAGAAGCTTTTCGATTTGACTTGTTGCAAATCAAAAAAGTTGGTTAAGACATATTGTTCGAGTGAGGATAATATGGGGTCAGATTTCATGATGCTTACCCATGAAAGGGGTCCATAATTTATTTGCCTCGACTGGGTTATATTTATAGAAGAATATTTTTTATATATATTGAATTTTGGAATGTTTTGCATAGTATTTGTTAACCTTTGATTCGGTAGCTTATTATAATCAATTACAGTTCCATTGGAACCATTTTGAGATTCTTGAGATTTTGTCTTCTTAGTTATGTTTAAATGTGGATATTGACATTTTACATTGGCATGTAAACATTCACGACATGGAATTTCTCTAGTGCATTTCTTCTTCCTCTTTCTGCAAAATAGGCATATCTTACTGGGCCTATTTCTTGTTGCAGTCATAGTTGGAAAACTGGAATAAATGAACCTTGACTAATATATCAAATCCAGTTATGCCCCATAAAACACAAAATTAATATACAGGAGTTGATATTAAATTTTATAGTGGTTTACTTTCAATCTTTGCCATGAAAGGGTTATTCATATAGATATATCAATATATTTCTAGATAATTCTGATTTTCTAATCAATTACATCCATTTTATCAATCCTTTTATCAATTTTATCTAATTTAGTAATAGTAGTAGTAAGTCTTTTCTTAAGAGATTTAATATGACTTAAGTATCCTATTAACACCTCATCATTAATTGGTGAATTTTTAATCCCAGATTTAAATTGTAATAACCGTTGTTCAATGATATTTAATCTAGTTAATAAAATCAATTGAGATTGGTTTAATTGATCAAAGTTTTCAGAAAGATTATCTAGACTACCAGATAATAAACTATGTGCTATTAATTCCACTGGATGGATATCTCCTACTGAATTGGACTCTTCCATATTGTTTAGTTGATTTGTAGTTATAGTTGTTATTTCCTTGTGATTTGTTAAGTTTATTTCCTTTAGTGCGTACAAAATAGAAAATACAATGTTACATAGAAAAGAAGAAGAAGTGACAGTTCTAAACAATTACAAATCAACAACCGAGGAATAATAACTAATAACTAATAATAATAACTAATTAATATGCTGGATTCAACAGATCGAATACTCTATCGACAAATCAAATCAGTTAAAATTGGTCAAACTGAAAGATTCACTATTAATTATAATCCAAGTACTCTAGATAATACTACTAATGATTCATTACATCTACCCAATATATGGGTTAAAATAAAGAATACTCAAATGATTGCTTTAAGAGCTGCTTATCTTGCTGGTCCTTATGTTCTTTATGTCGATTGTAAATCGGCTGATTATTCTACTAATGAAAAGTATTTCATTACTGCTGATCAACCAGTCTTTGAACCTCAATTACTTCCAGGTCAATCTTTCTATGTTGAATTATCTTGTCATACTATAAAACCTCACTATTCCTGGGTAGTAGATGTAACTTCTCAAATTATTTTTAATAATACTATAGAAGTCGATTTTGAGATAACTATTGGTACATCAAAGAAGATACTCCATGATTCTTCGTTTCCGGAGAAGGGTATTATGAATTCAGATAAAATTGGGTTGTTTACACAACCCAATTTTTTACATGTTCACAATCAAGATACTTTCGATTTATGGAATTTGCCTTTACCTAGACCTGGGAAGGTCCATTTGGTTATTTTAACCCATGGTCTCCATTCTAATGTCCTGGCGGATATGTTATACCTAAAAGAGGAAATTGATAGACTTCAGATAGATAATGTGGTTGTTAAAGGTTTTTTTGGCAATGTCGGCAAGACTGAACGTGGGATTAAGTATTTGGGTAGTCGGGTGGCGGAATATGTGGTGGAATTGGTCAAAAGCGATGGGTTTGAGGTTGACAAAATTTCGTTTATTGGCCATTCACTAGGGGGGCTAATCCAGACATTTGCTATAGCGTACCTCCATATTAACTTCCCCTGGTTTTTCCAGAAAATTCAACCGATTAATTTTATCACCCTTGCGTCACCTTTACTAGGGATTGTCAATGAAAATCCATTGTATGTTAAGCTAGCGCTCCTGGCAGGGATTGTCGGGATCACAGGACAAGATTTGGGGTTGAAATTTATTGAAAAAGATGCTAAACCGTTGTTGGTGCTTTTACCCACGGGTCCAACACATACGATTTTGAAAAAATTCAAGAGAAGAACAGTCTACGCCAATGCGGTTAATGATGGTCTCGTCCCCTTAAGAACCTCGGCGTTGTTGTATTTGGATTATAAGGGGATTTTTAAGCTATTTAATTCAAAAGACAAGGAGGAAAGAAAAGATGGAAAAGAAAGTATGGCGAAGATTCCAAAAGAAGCTGAAGAGCATACTGGGAACCAAGAAACTGAGCAACATACAGGCAAGATTCCCCAGGAAGAAGCTGAAGAACATACGGAAAATATTCAAGAGACTAGTCCTGATAAAGGGGAGACCCCCCAACAAGCTGACGAGCACACCGGAAAGATCCCAAAAACTGTCTTCCCCGACGAGAGTAACAAATTCCTGGTACAAGGTATGTTGTCATTTTTCATGCCTCAGAAACAACAAAAATCAGATGGAGTTTATGATAAATTCCAAACTAATTCGGGAAATGTCGAAGATCCCCATATCGATGGATTACCCACTTCGACATTTTTCGATGCCATTCCCAATTTGGTGTTACCGCCATTACCGCCAATGAAATATATCACCGACCCAGGTTCCAGGGAGGATGTTATTTTACACGATAAAGTGTACCATGAAGATGATTTGCCTCCTCATAATCATGAGCCACAAGTTGAAAACAAGTTGCAAAATTTACGAAAACGAATTCTCGAGACTATTGACAATGATGTCGAACATTTGGAAGAGGAAATTGCTCGAGAGTATCATAAGTCGATGACGTGGAGAAAAGTTATTGTTAAGTTGAAACCGGATGCTCATAATAATATTCTTGTGAGAAGAAGATTCGCCAATGCGTATGGGTGGCCCGTGATTGAACATTTGGTGAACAATCATTTCAGCGAGAAAGAGAAGGAAGAAGAGGAACAAAATGATGTTGAAATAGATTCATTAGATTCTGAGGTAGATCTTGCCAGTATTGTTGGACGAGATACAATCAAGAAATTAAATAGCCGTATCGAAGAAGATATTCCAGATGAAGGAAACCATCAATGGGTTAATAAAAAAGAGGGTGAATCATTTTTTGCAGTTGGACCCACAGGACTATTGGCAGACGTTAGTGAAATGGTGGGTGCAATGCGAGACCATTGGTATAATTTTGGCACAGCACAACCCTCGACCACTCCCAAAAAAGCAGATCATTCAAATGACGATATTGTAGAGGTTACAGATAAAGAATTGGATATAACCGATCAAATAATGGGTGGATACACATAGCAAATTCATTATAATACATATTAATATACAAGTGAAGCTGACAAGAGAATGAAAGTAATTACTATGTAGTTACCTATTCTTCCATTGCCTCATCTCCATTTTCCTCTTGTTCTTCTTCCCCCTCTTCCTCTTCTTCACCTTCTCCTTCAATCGGATATAATTCGATAATTTTATTTATTATACCTTCAGCAATTTCCTCGTTGAACCTTGCTTCGAATTCATCGACCAAAGCATACAACACTACCATAGATCTAGGTAACGTGTTGACTATTTGTAATTTTTCGGCTTTCATCAATTCATATTGGTTCAAGAAAACAATCAACTCCTCGAATTTTTCTTTTGTTTCAATGGCAGCAGTTGGAGTCTTACTCATATATGACAAAACATCCCTAGTCAAACCTTCAAGGTTGACACCACAAGCGGTGAATCGTTTTTTCATATTCCGTTTATCCTTTTGTTTCATTTCT
This sequence comes from Candida sp. Y128-05E, assembly GCA_037042355.1. NCBI lineage: Eukaryota > Fungi > Ascomycota > Pichiomycetes > Serinales > Debaryomycetaceae > Candida > Candida sp. Y128-05E. Next base: position 44,247 of record JAXQKE010000011.1, on the reverse strand, counting down.
GCATCATCTTCTGGAGTGAAAGACCAGTTGTATTTGCTTTTGATTCCCTTCAAGTGTTCACCAACCTCATAATTGGAGAGAAAACTATCTCTTTCATTCAATATTTTCATTATCTGGTGGATGTTAGATATCAACTCAAACCTGTTGATAAATCTGATGAGATGTTATGCAGGCGCCAAAAAATATCAACAATTGCAACCAACTTTCTCTTTTGACCAAATCAATTGAATGACAAGGTCGGTGGTAGATCCACTGAGGCTACATGACCTATTACCTGCTAGTTCAGTCTCAAATCCAGAAAGAATCAGAATTATAGCTCAAGTGGTTGAGTATTTCGATTCTGATTCAACGCTCCTAGTTAAAATGATTCCTAGTTTACCAGATGCTACAAATGATGGTGTTTTGGTCAATGTAGGCAATATAGTGGCAGATTTAAATGCTGATGTCACCATGGCTGGCGCAATTGTTAGTATTGAAGGTTTTTACGACGGAACTACTGTCACTGCATTCGATTGTTACGCAATCAATGGTGAAGCGTTGTTACAAACAAATAGTACAAACACAATGTTACAAATGACACAGTTGGAGAATCTCAGTTAAAATGGATAAGAAATGTATATTTAATTTTCATCTGAATAGAATAATTCTTGGGCTAATGTTACATTTGCAGGTGAAGAGAAGAATTGATCCCAAATAATTTCATTGGGCATCAGTCTCATAGCTTCATAAGTCTTTCTCCCTTCTAGTTTTGGTTGATGTGGAATATCGGATGTTAATGCTGAACAATCTGAATCGTCGCCATTACTTTTAGAGTCCAATTCTTGGAAAAATGCATCTAGATCATCAAATGACTGTAATTCACTAGTCCCTTTGGTCTTCCAACCAAATGTTGAAGTTTCATCGATATCAATGGTTGAAAATACCTCATTCCAGATTTTTTCATTTAATTCATTGGTGGTCAAGCATTCATTATCGTGATTGAGTATTTCAAATAATTTAGAAACACTAGTATTGGCTCTGGTATCAATTTTAGTGATATCATAAGTGACCTCGGTACTAACAGAACTGACAGATTCTCCATACTTCATTTTTATTATCACCATAGATAAGTTTTTGAAAACATCACGACAATTTTTAGCAGCATCACATCTATCAATCAAACTGCCTAATATATTTAGACAATCGGATGTTAAGGATTTAACTTTAGCTAGCGAGTTCTGGTTTCCGACTTCAGGACAGTTATAAATGGCGTATAAATAAGAGCTCCCCGCTAAGAATAAATTATGCACTGTAGACCAAGTGGAATTGATAGTTTTACTTTTGAAAAGGATATTATACGTTTCAATCAAACCCTGGGAAGCAATTGCCACTTGCAGGAAATCGTCTGCTGACAATTTATAATTTTTGGGTGATAAACCATGGATATTTAATAATGCATGATAATAATTTAAATCGAAAAACCGTAGATTGAAATCACAATTCATATCTTCCGCTTTTGTTGGACAGTTTTTTCTCCAAACTTCTAAACGATTCAATATTTGTAACTTCCAATCTGCCAAAGATTTATACTGTCGGGGTAATTCAGCATAGGTGTATAAAACCCGTTGTAATTCAGATTGGATTTGTCGAATAGAAAAGATTGAAATAGCCACCACTTTGTAAGAAGGTCGGCTATTTTTCCTAGCTAGGTGGACATACTCTGCTGGTAAAATTTCGGCGTCATCAAGATTGGAGGGGAAGGGGGTATCAATACTTTCATCATGGATACTAATAGGCCGGTTTAAGTAGAAGCAAACTTGTCTGTCAAGAGAGTAAGTACACCAAAACAATCGTCTTCTTTTATCAATGATAAATGGATCTAGATTGTTAATTGCACTTGATTCCTGTTGAAGATCTAAATCCACACACAATCTCAATGCCGTGCCCAAGGTATACCAGACACCGGGGTAAGTTGGTCTCATGGTTGAGTACACTGCAAATAACAAAACACCCTGTAAAGTTTCCAAGGGATCGGAAGCTTGGTAAATTTTGTCGAAATACTTGCCAGCAGCAAATCTAAAAGACGCAGAAATACCCAGATGATAATGTAAATGTCTGACAGAAGACGCAATGGCAAAAATCATATTCAAAATGTATAATGCTTTATGGTATTTTTTCGGAGGTCTAATATTATTCGATATTCTCCGAATATTTTCATCCGATTTGTCCTTGGCACCTCGGAATTCGGCTTCAAATCTTGTCAAATACTGGTCAAACCAGGGTACTTCTTCCTTTTGATCTGCCATGATATAGTCATTATTTATGGGAGTAAAATTCGAAGCCAATGTAATTTCCAGATTAAACTCCACCTGGCCATATATAGGGACAAAGTATTTTCTGAAAAACTCTTCACGGTGTAGTATAGGAGCTTGACTATTAGATTGGGAAAAGAATACATGTAAGAATTGTAAAGCAGTTATTTTAGGTGGGAGAATTGCTGGTATGATCGGTATTGACTGATTGTCGACAGTAGTACTATCTCGTTTGCCTATACTGGGGTTCTGTAGTATAGGAATAGACTTTCTATACGTGTTAACTTTCACTGCTGTAGACATCAAATGACTAAATGATACTCTCTGTGTGACTTCTTCTGAAGTTGCAACTGGAATTTCAGTAACATCTGTTTCAGCTTCAATTCCATTCAGTTTTAGTTGACGCTCGAGGATCCTAATTCTTTCTTCTAGTTCCAACGTATGAACTCTTGATACCTCTCGTTTTAGTATTGGATCATAAACTGTGCAATCACCGCCAGTTCTTTGACAGTTTGAACATTGGGGTGAGTTTTCATCACATTTGATTTTTTTCAGTTTACAACGTTGGCAAGTAGGTATCTTGCTTGTAGCACCTTCGTGATGGTTGTCAGGACCTTTCACCAACTTCCGTTTAACGCCCATCTAAACCTACGATGAGCTCCAACTGATAAGCACTGGTGCGATTTTTCAAAACATTACTATGGCTGAGAAAACACAAGCATAAAATTAAATATGTAAACTAATTAATAATTATAATACAAATACAACAGATTAATACAAATAAAACAGATTAATATAAATAAAACAGATTAATTTTGACAAACTTTTTTGACAAACATTAATTAATAACACAAGCACCTAATGGAGATCAAGATGTTTAATACGAGCCTGGTCTAATTTCCAGTTTCCTAATAATCTAGGAATCAAAACTTCATAACCAGTGGTGGCAGCTTGATAATCCTTCCCATCTTGTTCGACATGTAACGTAGTCACCAACGAATCTGATCTCAATGGGTATTGGCAATGAGTACTATCGACTTTTTGATTTTTCAAACTTTCATCATTGACAGTACCTGGGAATTTCATTGGAGATTGACCTTCAGCATCATTTACTTCAGCACGATATACTGATTGTTTAGCCAAAATCAAATCAGACCAATTTCTTTTGTTCAAAAATTGACGGTTCGACCTTGAACCCCCTTTAGGTTCCTGGGTGAAGATTGGCAACACATCTTCATCAGTGTGTTTATTAAAATGATGGATTTTACTTCTCTTGTTTAATAATTCGGCCATGGCGTCAGGAGGAGGAGCATTGATAATAGCAGAACTGATGACATTGAACATTAATCTTGGATCGTATTCGGGATTTTCTAGGATACTTAAATTCTTTTCGTCGATGGCACCATCACGGTTAGAGATTAAATGAGCTGATGCCCAGTTATGGTATTTCGACTTGATTCTCGAGATACATCCTAAATGAACGTCCCCAGATAATATAGTAACTCTAATTCCATTGGTGGCCCCAAATTCAATCAAATCTTTAATCAACTTGTTTCTTTCCCGTTTATGATGTTTAGAGCACCAATGATCGTTCAAATCATCCAAGACTTCGATATCACCATCAAACTCATTGACCAAACCTTTGGCAATAACTCCCCTTTCGGCCAAAGCCCTGATTGGTTTAAAGGCACTAGAAGTCAAGAGCCATTCTAACCATACCAAACGAGGATAAAGGATGGGTACCCCCAACATGACCAACAAGTGCTTGATATCGGGGCTGTTGGTTATTTCTCGTTTCAATCGATCAAAAATTGACTTGTAAGTCAGGGGAGCAACAATTTCACGTAATGTTCTTTCAGTACGACAGTCAATCCCAACCAAGGAAATTTCCTTACCTAAACGTACATAATTGGAATGATTTTTTTGTTTAATGTATGGCCCTGGTTTGTTACCCAAGATCCAACTAGGGTCAGATTCATGTAATTTTTCTTGGGGATTAATTTGATGTTGGAAAAGCATATAAAAGTTGTAAGCAATGTTACCAATAGTGGTGAACACTTCGTTTGACATGGTGGCATCACCGTAAGAACCAAACCCATCGATGATGTCATGATCATCATAAATATTCACCGAGGGGATAGTCGACATGGTGAAGGGGAACAATGGTTGAGATGTTTTTCCCTGAGTACCAGTCCAAAACCCTTTACCAAACCATTTCAAATAATGATTAAGATAATAGTGATTTAATTCTTGAGTCAAATTTTCATCGGCCTTCCAGTGTCTCTTCTTGTGACTTGATTTTTCTTCGGTCCACCTGGTCAATTCGTCACTAGCTAATTTGACAGAATCAGAATAAATTTGATCACCTCCTCCCAACATGACATGATAATGTTGTTGGGGATTGGCATGTTTTCTCAAAACATCAAGCCAAAGACTCGAAGGGTAATCCAGGGTGTCAGTACCGAGAGAGAACCCATTACATGAGAAACTGACTACATTCATCGATTGTTCAATTGCTGGGATGAAAAATTGATAAGAAGAATGGTTTTTACCATTAATGTAATATTTCACTTTTTGTTCGACTTCAGCCAAGTTTAAATCAATAGTATATCTAATAAAGACATAACCGTCCTGTTCGTAATAGACAGTACCCACAAATTCACCCGAATTCAATGGAACACTCTGGCCAGGATCAATTGAAGGACCGATTTCATAGGTAACAGTTGGAGCTGGTTGTTCGTGCATCACAATCATCATCAGACCACGGTAATTGGTGGAGTTGTTCTCTAAAGTCCCACTTAATTTCAAGATAGGACCACATCTGATATCCAAGCCTTCAACTAATGAGTTTGTAGGACATTCATCGGTCAAATTGGCTTGATTTTCACCGTTTGTACGGTTCAATTCCACATAGTCTTCAATGGGAAGCGGTTGGAAGAAGTTAGACATTGTTGGTTAAAAGAAGATATTAAACCCTTACTTTTGGTCTAGCTGTTTGACTTTTTCACATTTGATAGCTCCTGCCGAATTAGGAAGAGCAACTGTCTGTCATTGCTTAGTCAGCGCAGAGCATCTAAAAAAACAATGGAACTATGATGTAATTGACGGTAACACCAATTGCCGAAAGGCTGGTTGGCTGGAGTTCTGGACAATAAAAGACAATATTGTATCCTACGAATTATCTAGTTAATACTAACCCGAAGACAATTCCATATTATTCACATACCATTATAATAACTTTACCAATTGGATAAAAGTGGAGTTCTCTTTGTATGTTGTTTTTTCCGGGAGTTCCAGCCGCATGTGCAATCTTTGCTAGGTGAAATTCGCAACCATAACCAGTACAAGGCTTACCATTTGGTATAATAATAAAGCTAACCTAGGATATTTTATTTTGTATAGGCGTATATGCAATTCGTATTGTATTGGTAACCAGAGTCATGAATTTATCTATAATTAAAATGAGCGATTAGACCAGATCGCGTAAGTGTAAAGTTAATAAATTTGGCTGCCATTTTTGGTTGAAGAATCAAGATTGTTTCGTTAAGAGTATTGAATAATAGTAATTAGTAGCAATAATCAAAAACAAGGTAATCCTAGTTAATGAAGAATACTCGTAAAATGCTATTTTTAGAACAGGGTATCTTCGTATATATCCATAAATTGAATTTGATGGTGTTAATACTCCAGAATTAGTGACTGTAAAATCCTAAACATTAATCGTAATCAACCAAACCTTTTTCTAATAATAATATGACATTCGTTACTATGTATACTTGAATCGCTTCCACTATAAACAAGTCAAATAGTTCTGATAAATGGTCTTAGGTAGTAATTGTACATTACTATTGATCGTTATATATTAAATGAATCTAGAAATGTTTATCATAAGCCTTTTGGGTGCAGATATATTACTACTTACTTGAGAGCAATGTACATGTCACAACCTTGCAGTTGGATTTTATGAGCCGACTTTGTAATTGACACAATTATAGTGTCCATTACTATTAAACCGAGAACTGCAAACAATCGACGATGAATAATAAATTAATTGGCAGATGTACCGTGTAAAAGTATTAGTTGTAACAGTATGGTACGATCATGTATAGTTATACATCACTAAAATACTTATGAGTTATTCCACTTCTATAGTAGTTAAGATGCAACCATATTATCAATCAATGTTGCAATGCAGAAGTCTTGTCATTACCGATAAACACGATTCAAGACAATATATAAAATCTACCAGTATACGGATAAGCATGATTATTTTACGTTAATAAAAAGTTGGTAATTCCGGGAATTATTTGTGACTAGTTGACTTAACAAAATGTGATCTTCCAAACACGTTAATCATTTGAGATGAAATGAGATTGTACCATTCGGCAACAAAACCAATCCATCAACTAATGAAGTCTATGGCGATCTACAAGTATCATCATTTTGATAATGACCGTATATATTATTTATAGAAAATAACCCAGCGCGTATATATTTAGCTTATCGGAAATAAGATGCATACATGAGAATACATCAGAACGTGAAAGCACTATTGTAGATAAATACTATAAAGCAGTAACTATTAACCTAAATATACTCTTCTCTAGTGAAACCATACTAATATTAATATAGATGTAATTTTGCAATTGTGGCGTAGGAAATTTAGTGGAGCTATTGTTTGCAGGGCTTAGGGGAGATAAGCCTGGTTCAGCCCTGATGAGATGGAAGTAGGGGTAGATAGAAGTAGAGATGGGATAGATATGAGAGTAGTGTAGATAGAAGGAGAGATCAGATATTGTAGATTTGTGTTTTGGTTGTATTGGTGATGACAATTATGATGATAAAGATAATGAGAATGGTAGGAAGAAGAAGAAGAAGCCAAGAAAAAAGGTAGGCTGTACATGTGTAAAAAAGTGATGGTAAAGAAAAGAAGTGAAGGTATATTCATGTGTATGTTGATGATGGTGATAGTATCATGTGTTACTTCTTCAGTTGCTTCTTCTTTGCCTTCTTTTAAATTTCCCCACTAAAAAATTTAAACTTTCTTTTCTCCAATAATTTAAATATAAAATAATTCACTCGCATAATTAATTTAATTTTGGTTGATTGCTTTCATTTCCAACAACAGTTACTTTATTCATTAATATTGTTATTCACCCCTAGCTATTACTATTATTACTACTGGTGAGTTATACTATTATTAATACAATCATACCTTCTACCTATTAGTTTAGTTTGATCATTCTACAATCTAAACTACTCCTTGGTCACGTCATTAATCCACTCCTACACAACTCGTCTATTTTCTTGGTATAAACAATCAGTCATTTATTATTTACATTATTATTGCAAGAAATTGTTGATAAGAAATATTTGCTATTATTAATAAGTTTTCTTTTGGTGATTGGAAACATTATTATTACTTGGAAATATCATTTATTTTTAAGTCAAGTTTCATTTATTATTGATTGGTAGATTATTCATTATTGAAGAGTTCATTTATTATTCAATCATTTATCTATTACTATTTAACTACTAAGTTTACATGACTACACTAATTTCAACTCCGTTGCAATTCACTCGCAGAGTCAGTTTCAACAATTTACAACCGCAACAAGAAGATGATGTCAATACCATTTTGAAACCAATATATAACTTAACTTTGGTTAACCCAACTCCTTCAACTTCTTCAGCTCCACATTTCAATACTAATGTCTTTGATCCTAGTTATATAACTGGTGCTAAGAAACCAGTCTTCTCATCAACAGTTTCGAGACGTAAACGATTGAAATTACCTGAACCCCCTAGCAAAAGTATTTTGAAGAATAAATTGACTCCCGAACAAATTTCAACTAATTTGACAAATATCCAATTCGAAGATGAACAACACGATAAAGATGTCGATTTCATGGATGATAATATCGAAATGACCACGGGGAAAGAAGCCCCATCCGGAAGAAGAAAATCGTTTGCCGGCATGTCCGATGAAGAATTAATGGCCCTAGATCCTCAATTTCAGACGACAAAATCAAGAACTTCGAGTATTGACCAGTTTAAGTTTGATAACCAAAAGACTTATTACCTTTCGGCTCCCAAAAGATCGGGCTCAACAGTACCTACGCCAAATACCACGTACCCAACTTCCAATGAAAATAATTATAAAGCTATCAACTTAACTGTTAAACATAACGATTACGACGAGTTCAAATATAGTCGTACATTGTTAACTGTCATTTCCGGAAGAAGACACACTTGGAATTCCATTGATTGGTTATTTTCCATTAATCAAACTATCGATGAATCGGCCAGTTTCCTTCAAAATGGTGATTACTTAATTATCAGTTCCCTAATCCCCCAGAAATTCATTCAATCTTTCAACCCCAAGAAATTGGATGAATATTTATACAAAAAATGTGAAACTTTGTTGACTTATCTTTTAAATAATCAAAATCTATTACTGGTTAATGATTTGAAAATTAAATTGACTATAGAGTTTGTCTTGGATAATACCGATGATGTCCATAAATCGGGCTACAAATATGTCATCAACCATTTATGCAACCAATACCAACCAAACTTATTAATCATTGGTACAAAATCATCCAATTTTAATTTCAAATACCCAATACAAATCAAAAATATAAAAAAGAAAAATGAATACCTAATTAAATTATCAAGTTATATAATAAAATACTCCCCCGTCCCCGTGGTATTGGTTGGTCAAGGTACTAAATTCCATAATTTTGCCCAAATTGAGAAGAAAAGACGATCGAGTTCGTTAAAGTTCGAACCCGAACCGGTTAGAGGTAGAAGAAGATCCAACAGTTCGAGTATTTCCAGTAATCATTCATTGGATTCGGTGGAAATGTTTGAAGGAAAACAAGATTTAGCGTCTATTACCTCGAATTTATCGGAAAAAGTTGACCAGATTTTTGACACTGTTGATGAAAATAGATTTGCTTCTATGATGGGTTTGATTTCGGATAATTCAATCAATACCGCGAAAAACTACTTTGTTGCCCTCAATTCAAAAGATGATACCTTGAAGATTGATCCAAAAGTTCACTCGATTTACCGTTCCCAAAGCCAGGTCCAATCCAATGGTATAAATGCTTATAGAACAAATTCTCGTGAATCTGACCATAAGGTTTATAAAGTCAAAAGTTTATTGGGTGGTGACGAATCAGAAAAAAAGGATTCTAAAGAATCTAAACTTTTTAAAGTTGTTTCGACTTCTGAAACTCCTTCTCAAATGAGAAAACGTCAAGCTAGTGTTGCTAGTGGTGGAAGTGTCAGTGGACCTACCAATGGAACTCCATCTTCCTCTGACACGTCCAAGTCAGTGTCAAGAAACAACTCCAGGACTGAAGAAAAACCAACTGAAAAAAAGAGAAGCTCTATATGGAAAAAATTGGGCTTAAAGAAGTGATATCAATTGATTAATATTACTATTATTATTATACCTATATATATTGTACAAATTTAATGAATTTTTTATGAATAATGAAAGTGGAGTAGACATGGACTAAAATCGGTAATATCAAACCAAATACCTCAAATTGACCACTGCAAGTCGTGCCTTATAACGGCACTTTTTTCACTTTACTTTGTTCGCTGTCAAATGCATTCGTAAGCCCACAAAATTACTATAGCGTGCTTCGCATTCAATTTTTATTAACCTAATATACAATTGTATGTCATTTATAGGCACACGTCAAACTGCAGTTAACGTATGACTTACTAATGTAGTAGCACCATTGTATAATTTAACCAACCCTCGTTGACGGTCAAACTGGGCAATCAAACTAGTATCCATAAAATAATACGTCAATAAATGAACCCTGGGCTTTCCATCTAGGGCCGATAATAGTTCTCAGTATATTCTGGGTATACTCTATAGAGCATTCAATTGATTAGTATATCGTTGACAGATGCTTCATCTTGTTGCACACAAATCGTGGGGAACGCGCCTTCTTTATGTTGACAATCCTCACTTCACAGTGAAGATCCTAAATACAATACTCGTATTGCTGATTAACTCGCTGTGCTCGTTCTAGAAAAACCTCCATTTGCTTTGTTTCTTATTCTCCTCCTTAATCCTATCTGTAGCTCTCCCCGTATCATGCAACACTGCTTCACCCTTGACGCAAACCCTTCCCTTCTGCGACTCCAAAGTACTGACCAATTTAACAGTCTTTCCATCGCAAGTACTATTTGGCTCTTGCTTAGTTCTGACAATCAAAAACTGGTTAGCAAGAGTTGGAGCTTTATAACCGATTGTCAAGTTCTCGACTTTAAAATCGTCTCTCAAATTAGACAGCGTTTGAGAAGATAATGATGCATTCCTTTTAAAAGTCTCATTAAGTAAAGTGGCAATCATGCCACCATGTACTAAGAAAGGATACCCTGTTAATTTATAGCCAACATGGACAATAGTAACCGATTCATTGGTGTCTACATTGAAGAAAATAACTGGTTTTATGAGAACCCCACCGGGGGCAGCCAAAGTGTGGTTGGTAAGGGAAGGTGTGTGGTAATCTTGTTGGGTCTTAATAGGTGATTCCGGTTCACCGGAATCACCATTAGACTCCCCCCTCTTATCCAAAACATTCCTATCCAAATTTTCCCAACTCTCTAGTCTATACCATCTGTCATTCTTAGGATGACTTAATTCCTGATATATAGGCAATTGTTTTAACTTATACTCCAATTGTCTAGGCAATAGTTTAGTATTAGCAGTACTAGTTTCATCTATACTAGTGAACTTTTCATAACAATCAAACAAAGTTTCATTATAAGCTAAGGTAGAACCTAAAAGGAAAAAGAAAGTAGTTGATTTCCAATTGATCCATCTGGATTGTCTTTTTGGTAAGTGATCAAAAGGTAAGTCATTGATAGATCTGGTAGCATATTGTCTAGTAATAATTCTAGATGGAACTGTTTGGAAAGTCCTTCCTAATCCTTTCATTGTGTGTCTTCTTGTATAGTCAATTGCCCTATGATGAGATCCAATTTGTAGAATTAAAGGGGGACTGCAGATAAGATGCTTTATTTTGGAAATTCAAAATAGGGCCTTAAAGGAAATGAAAGTTCAACAGGTGGTTTACAATTGGAACAAACACTTAGGAAGGCATAGATAGGTGATGGCAGAAGAAAATATAGTGGATGAACTGGTAATACCTCAAAAAGAGGAACAGAAACCAATTAATGGTAAGGAAGATAAGACACAATCACCAATGCCAGAGCCATTGGTGATTGATGAGGCTAAAATAAAACATGAACCTACACATGGATATTCCACTAGAAGGAAAGAATTGATTAAAGAAGAGAAATTGAGGAATAAATCGGAATTGAAACAAAAGAAAGCAAATGTGGTTATACATCCTAGATTGAAACCGTTTCCTTTTAAGAAAGAGGACTTAACCACAGAAGCTGCCGCTCCTGTGGTCATTCCTCTGTTAATGATCGATCAGAAACAGTATTTTCAATCGGAAGAGCTTCCTTTCAACAGAAGAGGGTTTAAATATAAACCGTGTAGACCAAACACTCTCTTCTCGGCGAACAAGTATTCCACCACTGAAATACCCCCATTCACTGTACGACCTTCGTTCTTTGATAGAGCCCATGATATTTTGTTTGATTCAGACATGCAATCCGTCACCACCGCTCAAGGATGGAGGTCGGTGAGGGCTAATGTGGGGGTTAGAGGTGGGAAATACTACTTTGAATTTAATATTAATAATTCTAAAGGTCATGTTAGAGTCGGGGTTGCTAGAAAGGAAGCCAGTTTGGAGGCTCCAGTAGGGTTTGATGGCTACAGTTATGGTTTGAGGGATGTTCACGGGGAATTGATGACATTGTCGAGACCAAAAGTGCCGTACGTGGATGGTGGGTTTAAAGATGGGGATATTATTGGGTTTCTTATTGATTTTCCAGACCTAGATGAGCATAGACTTGCTGTGGACAAGTTTGCAAAGAGTCATGGAAACCACCAGGAATCGCCAAAGAAAAAGAGGAAAAAGAAATCTGATCACATTCAAGATAACGAGACGTTTATTGCAGATGGAAATATTGTACGAGACCAGATTCCGATTAAATACAAGGGGTCGTTGTACTATGAACAGTTTGAATATACCAACACCAAGGTGATGGACCATTTATTAAATCCAGTGACGTTATTTGGGGAGAAGGCGTTTGTCGAAAATGAAAATCAGATTAACAGTATGGCAAGCAATTTACCTATCATTCCTGGAGGGAAGGTCCGAATATTTAAGAATGGAGTCGAACAAACACCTATTGAGAATTTGTACTCGTTTTTACCGACAAATGTTGAAAATGATAAGATTTCTTATAATACCAAACAACAACAGAATCCCAGCTATAGAAATTCAGATGATGGGAGTCTCGGGTACTATCCCATGATCTCGGTATTTGGAGGTGGTGTTGTTGGACTTAACGCTGGCCCTGAGTTCAAGTATCCTATTGAAGAAGCAAACGTTAAACCGCTAAGTGATAGATACGACGAACATGTGGTGGAAGAATGGTACTGGGATATTGTCGATGAAATAGAAGCTGGGTATTTCGACAGCTTTGAAGAATAGAGGGAGGGTGCGTAGCACGCTCTTATATATGTATTTATGATATATACTGTCTAGCGCTTCTATTATTGGGGATCATTGTTGATTTCAGGATTTACGTGCTCATCAAATAACCATCAGTCGCTATTCAACTACAATAAACAATCCATTCTTAATCGTTTGGATCAATTGACTGGTAAAGTTGATAAAATAACTAGCGGTAAATGTTTATATATTTGACAAGTCTGGACCAATTTTTTAAACTATCATTTTTATTCTTGATAAGAATCATTATTAACTAGAATAAACATTTCAAAAAGTCCACATCCAGTATCTCATTCTCTAAGGGAACTTCAAGCAACGCTTTTTAACTTTCTACCGTTGCTTCATTGTCATTATTAGTGTTTATATTTCCAAGGTTGACAAGTCAGGACCAATCTGTCTTGTCTGATGTGTAGTGTTGTTATTTTTCTGATGCAAATCCAAACAGTTATAATGGAACCCTAATCTTGATTCGGGGACAAAACAACCGATAGTGACAATGTTTTTACATTCTGCGCATAGTATAATCTTACCATCAGCTTCATATGTACCGTATCTATCTGTAAGATAAGTCTTTAGTTCAGTGATTGCTCGTTGACTTAGTAAAACGCGATCTTGGCCCGTTATTACGAACCAACCATTGTCTACCAAAGAAGATATAAATGCCAGGGCCTCGCTCGAGGTTCTATTCTGCGCAACCACCACGATTTGTTTGGCATTCACCTTGCCTATAGAATACTCGAAGTTTGCTGCTTCGACAATATTCTCAATCAATTTTTTGATCGTATCTAATTCATTAATAGTATAATTTGAGAAGGTTTTCGATACGTCATCATTGATATTTGTGTGAATAAACAGATAATGTAGAGCGTTATTCGTCTCATCAATACTTCTCTCCACCTTGAAACCATGGCCACCGATTTTACTGTTTATTAAATCGATATGATCCGTGAAACATTGATCAATACTATCAACTTCTATTGATAAATCATGCAAAATTTTCAGAAAACATTTAACTAAATCAGAATGGCTAATATACTTGACTGATCTGATATAAGTGAGCAACACCCTATGGCTATCTCCATACTCCATTTCCTCCTACAATTTTCAATATCCTCTGTTGATGTTTTTTCTCCTATGCGTCTGACACAAAAACGTTTTGGGTGCAAAATGTGATTTGTAACACATTCACAAAACCAACTTTATTAACACAGCTTGATCTTTATTATTGGAAGGTAATGTTGATTAGAGTGATATTTTTATTGGCAGTTGCTCAGGTGGTTTTTTGTGGGAGTACATTACAAGGAAACCCTCGAGTTTTCCCCAAAGAACAGACATTTACTGTTAAGGTAGAACAACCTCAAGATGTTGCTTACGCAGAAATAAATTCCACTATTGGGCACAGAGAGTTTGATGATTCCGTGAATAGACATGTTAAGTTGCAAGCTAGGGCAATTAACTTTAGAAAGGCAAAACATGGTAAATATATAACTGAACAGGACATTGAGAATGATTGTTCCATGTACGAGGATCCACATGTATACGAAACAGATGATGAAGAGGATTGGGATGACAAATACGATGATTCATATTATGAATCTGACGATGAAAAAGAGAAATACGATGAAGAAGAGAATGAAGAGAATAGTGGCAATTCGAAGGTTAGATATATATACGAGACTGATGATGAAGATGAAAATAAAAATAAAAAGGAGAAAGAAAAAGAGAATGAAGAGAATAGTGACACTTATAAAGAGAATTTTGTATATGAAACTGACGATGAAGGTACCAAAGACAATCATGACAATTTTAAAGAGAAAAATGTACATGTATATGCAACTGAAGATGAACGGAATGAAGAAAATCATGATAATTTGAAGGTCAAATCATTTAATTCGAGACAGAATGAATTTACCATATTTTCCAACTCACAAGAAGTGTCGTTTTTGAACAATAATGGATTACAATTAACCATGGCCAAACGACACGATAACCCTTTCATGGGGTCGGATTTCCCGATAATGTATGGTAAGATCGAAGCCGAATTCAAAAGTGCTCCTGGGAGAGGAATTATTAGTTCAATATATTTACAAGGCGAAGATCTAGATGAAATTGACATAATTGAAACTTTTGGCAGTTTCCCCCAAACTTACCAAACTAATTATTTTGTCAAAGGTGACGTGACGGACTACCATCGTGGAATCTATCACATATCTCATATTCCATTACATTCGCAATACCAAAAGATTTCCGTGGATTGGACTGAAGGAAGAATTGCTTGGTATTTTAATAACCATTTGGTTCGAGAAATCCATAAAGGTAATCCCGATGGATTTCCCTCGTCTCCAATGTCCCTCAAGATTAGTTTGTGGGCTGGTGGTGATTTTGAAAACGAAAAGGGTACTATTGAGTGGGCCGGTGGTATTACTGATTACAACCAACTCCCTGTTTCCATGTTTGTCAAGAACTTGTATATCCATGATTACTCGACCGGAACAGAATACTTCTACGGAGATCGTGGTCGTGTCGGCAAAAGAGATTTGCAACCCGACCACGATCATAGGTTTAAACCCGAGCTCA
Source organism: Candida sp. Y128-05E (assembly GCA_037042355.1). NCBI lineage: Eukaryota > Fungi > Ascomycota > Pichiomycetes > Serinales > Debaryomycetaceae > Candida > Candida sp. Y128-05E. Next base: position 28,757 of record JAXQKE010000011.1, on the reverse strand, counting down.
TTAATTCAAATACGTCAATGTTCCCACAATTACCATTGTTGAAAAATTACACAAAAGAAGATACAAGTGATGGTGTGAAGTTACCCCAGTCGTGTTCCCTACTCTTCCTAGTCTTTGCTTATGAACTTGTCTTAGTTTGGTGCTTGTTGTAAAAAAAAATGGCTGCAAATTGAGATAGCAAGGTCGTGTAAAGTTGTCGGATTTGGTCCCTCCGTAGGATCGACTGTAAGATGGGTTTGTAGTTTCTTTAGATAGTAATACACAATTGTAAAGTTGTTTGCAACATGACTGTCGATGGAATAAGTTATGTCTCCATTGTGACCAATAACAATGCAAAATTCGAACAATTGAATAAATTCTATAGTCTTTTAGGATTTCGATTGGTGAAGAACTATTCGAAAGTTAGCAATATTGGAGCTGCTGCTGCCATTAATAATCCACAATTGCAGTTCGGTATTTCCAATGATTCCTTGAAGGAAGTTTGGTTGGAAAGTTTCCCATTACAGGATACCGACGAAAATGGATGCTTGAAACCATGGCAAGAGTTAAAGATCTATGACGGTGACAACTCTGCTAAAATAGCCGAATCGACCGTCTTCAAGATTAGATATTCTAATTTAGAAAACATTCACCAACAAATCTATAAATTCCATCTCTTTTCATCGGACTTGAACAAGATCAAAAAATTGTTGGAAGCCAATAAATATGATTATGAAGTATTAGGGGACAAGGAAATCTTGGTCGAAGACCCGGAAAAAAATCAAGTCATCATTTCTTGTTATGAAAACCCATTATCAAAAGAATCTTTTGATTGTCCCGATGACTATATTAAACATAGATCAGAACAAATCTTGCAAGACATCACCAAAGAAGAAAAAGCCGCTTCCGTACGTGGACCTCTTAAGAAAAAGATCGCAGTTATGACCTCTGGTGGTGATGCTCCCGGTATGAATCCCGCTGTCAGAGCCGTGGTCAGAGCCGGTATCTTTTATGATTGCGATATGTATGCCGTATATGAAGGTTACGAAGGTTTAGTCAAAGGTGGAAGTATGATTAAGAAAATGAAGTGGGGCGATGTCAGATCTTTTTTGAGTCAAGGTGGTACTAATATTGGTACTGCTAGATGTAAGGAAATGCGTGAAAGATGGGGGAGAGTCTCTGCTGCTTACAATATGATTGTCAACGGTATTGATGCTTTGATTGTTTGTGGTGGTGATGGTTCGTTAACCGGTGCTGATAAGTTAAGAAGTGAATGGCCCGATTTGGTTCAAGAATTGGTTGATACCAAGAAATTATCCGCAAAAGAAGTTGAACCTTATCGTAACTTAACTATTGTTGGTTTAGTCGGGTCAATTGATAATGATATGGCCCAGACTGATGCTACAATTGGTGCATACTCGGCATTGGATAGAATCACCGAAATGGTCGATTTTATTGATGCAACAGCAGCCTCGCATTCTCGTGCGTTCGTGGTTGAGGTTATGGGTAGACACTGTGGTTGGTTAGGTTTAATGTCCGGTATTTCCACTGGTGCTGATTTTATCTTTATTCCTGAAAGACCACCAAAATGTGGTAGTTGGAAAGACGAATTGAAAACTGTATGTTCAAGACATCGTGAAAAGGGTAAAAGAAAAACCACTGTTATTGTTGCTGAAGGTGCCATTGATGATGAATTAAATCCAATTTCAGCTGAAGACGTTAAAGACGTATTGGTTGAATTGGGTTTGGATACCAGAATCACCCGATTGGGTCATGTTCAAAGAGGTGGTACTGCGAATGCCTATGATAGATTATTAGCTACTTTGCAAGGTGTTGATGCTGTCAAGGCAGTTTTGGAGTCTACCCCCGATATTCCATCGCCAATGATTGGGGTATTTGAAAATAAGATTGTTAGAAAACCTTTGGTAGAAGCTGTCGAGTTAACCGGTGCAGTGGCAGTTGCAATTGAAAATAAAGATTTCGATAAGGCTTTGAGTCTTAGGGATTCTTCTTTTGCAGAAGGGTATCATCAATTTTTGGCCACTTCAATTCATGATGATGGTTCAACAGTGTTACCCGAAGACAAACAGTTGAACATCGGGATTATTCATGTTGGTGCATCATCGGCTGGTTTGAATGTTTCTACCAGAGCAGCAGCATTATATTGTTTATCTAAGGGACATACTCCATATGCTATTCATAACGGGTTCGAAGGGTTAATCGAGGGTAATTTGACTCCCTTATCATGGCTCGAAGTTGAAGATTGGCACAATCGTGGTGGGTCAAATATTGGAACCAATAGATCGTTGCCATCGACAAATTTCGGTAAAGTAGCCTATTATTTGCAAAAATTCAATCTTCATGGTTTGATAATAATTGGTGGGTTTGAAGCATTTACCTCGTTAAATCAATTATATGATAACAAGAACAATTATCCCGTTTTCGATATCCCTATGATTGTTATTCCAGCCACGGTCTCCAATAATGTCCCTGGTACTGAATACTCATTGGGTTCTGATACATGTTTGAATCAATTAGTCACATATTGTGATGCAGTCAAACAATCGGCCTCGTCATCCAGAAGACGAGTTTTTGTGGTCGAGGTGCAAGGTGGACACTCTGGATATGTAGCCTCTTATTGTGGTTTGATCACGGGTGCATTGGCGACATATACCCCCGAATCTAAAATCGATATCAAAACTTTACAAGAAGATATATCTTTGCTTACCAAAGTATTTGAAAGAGATAGAGGTGAAGATAAGAATGGTAAAATGATTATTAGAAATGAACAAGCATCGACGGTATATACATCCGAATTGATTGCTGATATTATTAAAGAAAGTGCCAAGGGGAGGTTCGAAACTAGAACTGCAATTCCGGGTCATGTTCAGCAAGGTTTCACTCCATCATCGATGGATCGTATCAATGCGGTGAAATTTTCGGTGAAAGCAGTGCAACATATTGAAGATATGTACCAAGTTTCGCTGAAAAAGGCGGGGATTAGGTTACCAAAAACCCTGGAAACGCAAGTTGTTATTGGGGTTCAAGGGAGTCAAATTTTGTTCACTTCGGTTCATGACTTGTATTCCGAAGCAGATGTTAAGTTGCGTAAGGGTAAGACCGTCCATTGGGATTATATGAATGAGGTTAGTGAAATGTTGAGTGGAAGATTGATGTTACGTAGACAACAAGAAGAGGAAGATGAGGAAGCGGAGGAGGAAGAAGAAGAAAAAGAAGATGCAGAAAAAGAAGACGAAGAAAAATCGAGTGAAAGAAGCTAGACCAAGAAAGAAAAAGAAAATATGCAACATCGATATAGAAAATGTTATGTAACGTTGATTGGTTTATTAGACAAGAAAACAAATATTATTGCGCCAGTTTGTCAAGAAATTGCCAACTGATAAATTTGTGGTTTATGTATAGTATTTATGATTAAATAAAAAAAATGATATAAAAAATTTATTGTAGATTTAACAAAGAGAAAAGTTATGCAATGTCCCATTGATTCACCGAATACAAGAAAACAATTTTTGCTTCCCACCTGGTTCTAAATTTGTGGTTCTATGTATAATATTTATGAAAATAATAATTGGATAATAATAGGTTAATAATAAAACTAATGTCCGACAATAGGTGGGGTGAGTGGACTGGTGATTATTCTTCTATTGTTGATCTTTTTAACCTTATCAAGAATACGATGTATACAACCATTACGATATATCTGCTGTGTATTGTATTGAATAATAGGAGATGCAATGCCGACATGAGATAAATGAGCGTTTCCGCCCCAAAGGCTTAAAAAAATCAATAATAATTACCCGCAATTCGTTTGCAAGTTTTAACGGTGCTGCATAGAATAGTAGAATTAATGCAGACAGATCGGACAAAATCAAACTAGAGTTACCGAAAAAAAAAACAGATCCTTAGTAAAGTTGGAACTATTGTAACCAAAACCTAACTAAACTTAACTAAACCTAAACCTAAATCAATCCCAAACCCAAAATTAAAATTAAAACCAAACTAAACCAGAATTCTACCCTATCCCCTCCTAACCAATGGCGCCACCATGTAAACGTTGTGACATCACCACATTTTTGGTAATACCGCTGAAATAATTTATTTTACCAGATTTATTAGTGGGAAATGTAAAAATAAATATCTTGCGTGGTTACATATTCTTTGAAATAGCGCAACTTGAGATCTGTTGGTTGTTGTTGCTCAATCGATAGGGGAAAAGTAGATCTAGCCCAATATTGACCAATTGAGTAAAATTGGCCTCAGTATAGAAACTACGATGTAGCCAACACATAAATTGGATAACTATATCAGTGCGCTACCCCAGATGGGTGAAACCTTAGTTTGTCAACAGGGAACATGTTGACAAACTAATTCCCCGTCCATATACTATCCCATCGTATGCCATGCAAGATGACAAATAACCCCCATAATAGTCGTTGCACTTTCGTAATTGACTGATGAGTTAAAAAATTAATTAAATTACCGTTTGATTTTGAGTAAAATATTATTTATGTTGAACCGGTTATTTATTTTGTAGTCGTCCGGTGGGAAACGTTATTTATCTGCAGTGGGTATAGCCCAGTAGCATATATATTCCCTACTTAGTAGCATCCCCAGTAGTTTAAAAAATGTATCGGCGGCGTTAAAAGGAAATAAAAAAACGATTTCCGCCAGATCGATTTAAATAACTCGGATTACCGAAGTAAGGGGCAACAAGAAAAGACAAGAAAACAAGAAAACAGAACCAAGAAATCAAGAGACCTAGACCAAGAGAACAAGGTGAATCACGAATAATCAAGAAAAATCACGAAAAGAATATCAATGTCTACACTAATGTAATACAACATATAACTATCCACTATTATCAATTCATTCTTGGCTGTAACAATCAATCGAGATACGTTATGACGATTAGTAAACAATAAGAATTGGTTTTCGGGCCTTATTACTAAGTAAACGAAAAGAAAATCCAGTAACTATCTCCGACAAGATATCTCTACCATTGTGAAAAAGCAATCTTAAATTCTGGGCTATTCCACGTTCAATTACCTTAGTTTTTTTGTCCTTTGCTATAATCTTCTCTGTGCTTCATCACCTCATCACTTCTTCTTCTATTACTCTTTTTTTGCCTCATCACTTCTCTTCGGCAATAGTCGTACGTGGTGTATTTTTCGGTCTATTTTCTTGCACACCGCCGCACCATTCTCACCACTTGTAACCTTATCCAATGGAAATTATTGTTGTTTACCACCGCTGCAAACCTAAAAAAATTCTTATTTTTAAGGTTTTTGTGTGCGCAATATTTTTTACTCTCTGGGAAAATATTTTTTGGCGTTAGGTAAAAATATTTTTTACCAAAATTAATTTCAATTTTATCAAGACAGCTGACAGATTATCTTTAAAACTATTTACTTTTCTACTCCCCCACAAAGAAAACATAGGTGTTACAGACATGACAAAGAAGGAAGTTGTCAAGAACAACGCATTCGTGTCGAAGCTATACTCCATGTTGCGAGATCCCAAGTTGCTGCACTTGATTTGGTGGACTAACAGCGAAGATGAAAATATTTTTGCTTTGTATCCAGATAAAGAATTCGCTCAGGCTTTGACGGGGTATTTCAAACATGGCAATGTTGCAAGTTTTGTAAGACAGCTACACATGTACGGTTTCCATAAGGTTTCAGACCCTAATATTTCACAATTGGATAAAGATTGCCAACAAATTTGGGAATTCAAACATCTGCTGGGGAAATTCAAGAAAAATGATGAGGAATCGTTGATACATATTAAAAGGAGGTCGACTTCGAATTATCAACGAAATAATTCTCAGGAGGTGGATTATGACTTAAAAAATCAAATTCAGGGGTTGAGACAGTATTATGGGTATGATGAGCAAGGGTATCCTCAGTATGCTCATCCTATGTATCAAAATATACCTCCGGGGATGCCTATACCGATAAGTATGCCAATCGGTCTACCAGCTGGTCAATACGTACAAAATTCACATCCTCCATTAATCCATTCACAATCCCAACAACAGCTTCACCAGCATCCTCAACATCAACAACAGCTTCACCATCGTTCACTTCCACTTCCAACTCATCAACATCCTTCAATATCGCAGACTGGCCATCCTCCAATACAGCATACGCACCACCCATCACTCCCCCTTCCACAGTCACAAGCACAATCTCATCCATCGCAGACACAAGCACACCCTGGCCACCCCACTTCATCTCCCCAACAATTACCTAACCATCAAGAACACACACCCCAGTTTCGCAAAGTATGGGAGTCGAGTGATGGACATCGCCCCCGAAACCCCAGTTTGTTGTATGATCCTTTAGCGCCAATTCCAATCAAACAAGGCCAACAAGCTCCACCACATCATCAACAGCCACCACCCCAACAACAACAATCGAAATATCTCCCTCCTCATTATTATCCTGTATCAACTTCAGCTCCAAGTTCTATATCTGGCGGTGTGAAGACCACTCCAACTCCTCAACCTCCAAATATGTTGGATAAATCACCTTATGATTCATCAAGATCTTCTATAAAATTGCCGCCACCATCATTCATCAATCGAGCAAGCTCATTGAAATCAGAAGTACCATCATCACCATCATCAATTGGTACTTTGCTGAAAAAACCAAGTTTAATTCCGTTATCTAATTCATTTCATGAAATCTTACGTCCAAGTTTAATTGATTTACATTATGGAAATGGTAGTAATAATAATATCAGTAACAGCAATAACACCAGTGGTAATAATAGCATTACCAATTCAAACATTCTTAATAAAACTGTCGTACCACGAGATTCATTAACAAGTACAACTTCAAAACCCCCATCAATATTTTCCAATAAATCATCAATTGGTTCATTCAGTTCATTCCAAAGAACGTCATCGTATGGTTCTATATCATTGCCACCAACAAAAGCATCGTTTAGTGTGTGCCCCCATGAAGCTTTAGAACAAACTCCTTTGAACCAGCAACATAATCTACAAGAAGTTTCCAATGTAAATACTTCAAATGTTAATATAACGAATCAAATGCCCAATTCAGAAGCCAGGTCTTCAAGTATGGATTATAAGATTTATTCTCCGCCCCATTCATTACTCAAGTTAGCCAATAAATCAATTGCATCGCCAATTCCAAGATCATCTACATCAATACCAACATCTACTGCTACACCCAATCAATTCAACAAAATTCATCGATCAATGACGACATCTCCATTATCTAGATCAATCTCAAAAACTATAAACGAAGAAAAAGATGAACCCAGGAATACCATGGTACCAATTACAAGTTTGTTGGACAATTCATCGAAATTGGCTACAAGTCCAATTACGAATTCAAAGTTGGAACAAGAGGATTCTTCGCCAAAAAGAAGGAGATTATCATGATTAAAGTAAATAAAAACGTTATGATTACAGTTATGAAATTACACATATTTTTGCAAATAGGGATAATTGAAAGCATATTAGAAACCGTATAATTATGGGGTAATAACTCCAATGAAATCTATGTATACATACCAAAAGAAGGTCTTCATTTCAGTTGAAAATAAATTTGACAATATCAAGTCAAATTTAATCTAATTATTAAGTTAATTACTTTGGGATTATTTTAGGATTATAGAAAATAATGAATTAAAGTGAAAACTAATCTAAATTACCATAATTGGTTGTGTTTTTTTTTTTATTTACGATATCCTTCAAAAACCAATCGATGACTAAAGCGCAAACTCTAATTGTAAATTATTACTGCTGGTCATTGCCCAGTCCATTAACCTACCATTAGACGAGATAAGCTTTGACTAACTAAACCTTAAACTAATCGCGTACCTCGAAATGACTTCATCTCACTGTTTGTAAATGGTTTCGTAGATTTTTCCCCAGAGGGACAAACCAGACGGGCTCGCTACAGTTGAGACTTGGGGAATTAGTTTATCCATGTTTTGATTGTTATCTCCAACATAAAAAATATCACACTTGATCAAACGCTATCTTACAGTGGTTCATTTACAATGACCCTAAACTCCTTAGTTAGAGCTCATTAGACGCCATTGTTTTCCGGGGATATTCTTCACTTTTCAAATGCCGTGTTTATCCCCGCGCCAATGCCGTTGCGAATGTTGCATTAGTCTGATACGATAATAGTGGCGCTAAATACAAGATATTATTAACTAATAGGAGTAGCAAATGGAACATGTCATAGCTTGTGCATGAGTGCAATGATTGTATGAAATAGTTCAACTGGTCAACAGCAAAGACATTTATTCCATTTTGTCTCGTCTTGTTACCGGGGCATTGTTCGACGACCTTCTCCTAATGTTACATATTCCACAAAACTACTCTTATTATAAACGGTCAAAGCCTACATAGTTCTGATATAGTAATTCCACCTTTGTACGATACCCCATTATTTCACTAGTGGTATGATATTTTTTCATTCACGTATTTGAAACACTATTTTTACGTATAATGATGTAGGAATCTCAGGTAAAGAACATCGAAACAAATGTTTGCATTCTTTGTTGTTCATCATACATTTCCGAGTATTCTTCTAGATGAAATTGGGTTAAACTTACAAACAATCAGGAAATTATTCTATTATTCTATTTTTCAAACAATCTGGTTGACATTTTTCTAAACCCTTATCGGCATGGCAAGTGAAATTTCAAACAATGTAATAAACCAGTAATCAGAATAGAACATTGTGAAGAATTTTACCCCGATAATGCTTTGTGAATCCATTTTAATCTTAAAAATACGAAAAATATACGAAAAAATACCACCAGCTGATCCTATTGTGATGGTACGAGTTTACCTCCGTCACGAATCAACCTGGAGATGGATTGTTGGGTCCAGTAAGTGGGAAATAACTAAATTTGAATAAACTATTATTAGTAACCCTTTTTTACTTACTTAACCCATCCCAAAAATAAATGTCAACTGTAAGTCCTCAAAGTATGGATTAACCCCAAACTAATCTAGGAACTTCTTAGTAGTAAAACCTTGGTAAACTTCAAGCTTAGTTATATCAACATGAGATCATCCTCTACTCTACTGAATAATTGTTAAAAGTATGAAATGAAAAACAATTACCAATATTCAAAATGACAGTAATCATACCAGTCTACCAAAAGTCTTTAGCTAGGATGTTATATTTCATGGACATATGAATACTTTAAAGGTTAATTATCCACTGGTGGTGAATTTGCTTCATTGTTATTTTTCTACTTCGAAGTATATATGGTTCTTCGCAACCAAACAAAGAATCGAACCTGCGAAAGAATCGAACCAGATTTTGTATTGTATAATTTTTACAAAATATTATTATATTAGATTTCTAGTACAATTAAAATACGATTCGGTTGATCCGTTTGACAATATTAATCAAGGGTGGGTTTGTTGCATTTTTTTGACTCAATGCCAAAAATATATTAATTTTCCTAGAAATTTGTAGTATAATTGGAAAACTTAATAAATAAATATTTATTTTCTGTCATTAGTAGACCTGAAACTTTCATCATTACAAAGATCGGTAGTGTAGCTATGGACAGAAGTGATTGTACACTCACAGGTAAGAAATTGACTGAGTTTAACTAAATTTTTTTTTGAAAATTATCACAGGAAATTCTTGCTTAAATAAAACATTAATCGTTCAGAAACAAGTCCGTGATAGTTTAGTGGCTAGAATTACCGTTTGTCGCATGGTAGACCGGGGTTCAATTCCCCGTCGCGGAGACTTTCTATTGCGCAAATGGTTTAGTGGTAAAATCCAACGTTGCCATCGTTGGGCCCCTGGTTCGATTCCGGGTTTGCGCATTTCTTTTTTATTTTTGGTGTATCCTCCATTTATCAATGGTTTTGATTGTAATAGATCATGAGTGTTTATTAAGTAGTTATATCATAGCGTATACGTTAATACTGGTCTATCCCCAAGTGAATATCATAACTGTTGAAAAAAATGGTAATATGAACTATCCCTGGTGTGGAATTAATACATTTAATTTGCACCACGAATTATTTGACATTAAGGGGATTGTCCCTATAAGTTCAATTATTTTAGATAGAAATACAATTCAATTGAAAATTAATCAATTGAACCGGTTGGGAATTATTTATCAACCTAATGGTGTCATATATAACTTACGAGTTTTCTTGGTCAGCACCAACAGAACTGAATTCGTCAATAGTATCCCCATATATAGTGAATCCACCATATTCCTAAACTTCAAGTATCCAGATATAAATATCAACCAACTTATCCTTGCCAATTTATCGCCAACAAACTTGAATTTGTCGCTATTATGGTTACCCAAGTTCTCGGGTAAAACTGACTATCAAGTGGAGTATACTAAGAACAAAAACCAAACATATATAAAGTTAACTACATCTTTTCCCTACGAGTCATTAAACTGTCAATTGAATATGGCGCACAATATAAAATTATCCCAGATTATTGTCAATTTGATAGGGTCAATGTCTAGTCGAATATGAAAATAAAATGAAATGATATCAGATCAAAACACCAATAAATAATAAATCACATCAACTGGTTCACTAAATCTATGATAATATTACATTTATAACCACATTTGATATAATTACAATATATATAATTAGTAGGATCCTAGACTACTGAAATATTACATAAAAGTATATGAAAATCGTCTTGTAAGTGACTGATAATAATAAACATCAATTAAAGTACGTATATACACATATCTTATAGGTAAGTTCCTAAATTATGTTATATATTTATATTATTTAGTTAGTGTGAATACATATTAATCTATTAATACAGGTGATAACCGTGTCTCGTATTATTAGTCTATCACTCTATATAGGTAATGTATTAATCCCAGCTAATCTATCTATAGTTGGCGCGATATAAGGATGGGATAAAAGATCACCAATGTACGGTATTGACCTTAAAAATTGAATTATCGTACCAAAGAAATCACCAAACAAGCCTAATATCCCAAAACTTTCCAAGATAAACCCAATAAACGACCTTTTCATGAGAATTAGTAAAATCCCAAGCAAAAAACACAAAGAACCTCGTATTTTATTAGGTCTGGTGAAGAAAGTGATAGTTCTTTGGGGACCTATAATTAAAACCAAACCTATTATGAATAGAACATTCCCTAAAGCCAAGAACCCACTATCAAAGAAGGTCATTATACCTAGTAAAAAAAAGAAAAAGCCTCCAGCAGTGAAACCTACACCGAATTCTAAAAAGAAAATTAGTTAATATAATTATTCATATACATTTATATCATTCCCACTACTTACTTTGTCTCTCACTCAACCAAATCATCTTGTAAATCCAATATTTATTCTATCTGTTGTTAGTTTGAAAATGTTTTTATCAGAAGTTCGATAGAAATGGATCTATACAGGAATGATCATAAAGATTAACTATTGGTGATTTAAAGAGGCTGAAGGAGTTTAAGTGGCAATAGATCAATCAATACGGTTGGTGTTGATACAATGTCTAAACCACACGATGAGTATTCTACAGACGAACCACCACCAAGTTACCACGAAGCAACTAGCACTGGAACTAGTATAGCACCGCCAATGCCACAACGACCAGTGGCAGAGACTTATAATTCACCTCCAGGACCCCCTCCAGGATCATCTCAAGGGCCACCTCCACAACCACCACGTCAGAGTTCCTCTGCCGCTAGTGGTTTATATAACAATAATCCCAATCTACCCTTTGAGTTTCCCAAGAAATTCCTTTGCCTGAAATGTAAGAACACTGGTTGGAAGGTTAAGAATGGTAAAATATGCACAGACTGTTGGAAACGATTCTATTTGAGGACCAATGCCTATAATCCTAACTCCTCGATACCTTACAAATATCCTAAAGGTGTATTATGTGAGAAATGTGAGAATAAAGGGTACAAGAGAAAGAATGGAGAGAAGTGTTACGATTGTTGGGATAGGTATACTAGAAGGGTTCCTCCTAGCCAAACTGGTCCTATTAAACTTCGACCGGGTGATCCGCGAATTGGAGGAGAATTGTGTATACGATGCCGTGGTTCGGGGATTGTTAGTGTGTTCCTTTTTGAAGAGGATTATTGTCCCGCTTGCAACGGTCTAGGGAGAATTTTTAGAGGGCCCCCTCCGGGTCCTCCACAAGGGCCCGGTTTTTACTCCCCTCCGCAGGGATATCCACCACAAGGCCCCCCACAAGGATATCCGCCACAAGGTCCGCCACCAGGTCAGTACCCACCAGGCCATTATCCACCACCTGGACAACAACAAGGATATTATAAATACTAGATTTCCTTTACGGTTAGCTTCGTTTAGTTAGTTTTTACCTGCCGCCAAGTCAGTTCCCACCTCGCCAGCAAGATAGGTATTATGTACCAGGTAGATACTAGACTGACTTTACAATTGGCTTGTTTCAAATAATATGTTCCTAGGACTAGGATAACATGAATATTATGGACCATGCCAATTAGATTTGCATTACGATTACGTTCATTTCAATTAGTAGTTTTTATTTTCTATATAATGATTTCCTTATACTAATATGTTTATCTATGAATTACAACTTTTTAAATCATGACGCGTAAATTTTGGTTATATTTAACTGTATATCACAATTAATTACCTTTATAATTTGAAGGGTATTTGAAGTCGGTTAATTCCAAAAAGTTTTCCTTGATGTTTCTGACAGAAACAAATCTGGTTAAGATAGAACCACTTCCGGCTTTATCGTTAGTACCAGAGGCTCTAGCACCACCAAACCATTGTTGACCAACAACAGCACCAGTACATTTGTCGTTAATATAGAAGTTACCAGCAGCATATCTTAATTTTTCTTCGACTTGTCTAACGACATCACGGTCTTTAGCAAAGATAGAACCAGTTAAACCATAACCAGTGATAGAATCAATACTTTCCATAACTTGTTCAAATTCATTGTCTGGGTAAACGTAGACAGTTAAAATTGGACCAAAGAATTCTCTGCTCATAAATTCATGGTTTGGATTAGTAGTTTGGATCAAGGTTGGTTGAACGTAATAACCTTTAGCTTTGTCATAAGCACCACCTTCGAGGATAGTTAATTCAGGATCGGATTTAGCTTGATCAATGGCGCCAGATAATTTGTTGAATGATTGTTCATGAATAACTGGACCCATGAATGAGTTTAAGGAATCTGGATCAGCGCAGTTACCAATAGTAATAGTTTGCATAGAACTGGTTAATTTTTCTTTGAATTCTGGCCATAATGATTCTGGGACATAAGCTCTTGAAGTCGCAGAACATTTTTGACCTTGGTATTCAAATGAACCTCTTAAAGTACTTAAGGCAGCGTGGTCCAAAGAGGCACTTGGATGAACTAAATGGAAATTCTTACCACCGGTTTCACCAACAATTCTTGGGAAATCACGGTATTTATCAGCAGCAACATTGTTGTTGATTTTACCGTACAATGATTTGAATACGTTAGTAGAACCAGTGAAATGTAAAGCTGAGAATTCTTTATCATTAACAACAATGTCAGTGACTTGGTTTGGTTCACCAGGAATGAAGTTAATAACACCAGCGGGTAAACCAGCTTCTTCCAAGATTTTCAATAATAAGTAGTTGGATAAAGCAGCAGTAGCAGATGGTTTCCAGACAACAGTGTTACCCATTAAAGCTGGAGCACCGACTAAGTTAGCGGCAATGGCAGTGAAATTGAATGGAGTAACGGCGTAAACAAAACCTTCCAAAGGTCTGTATTCAGCACGATTCCAAACACCTGGAGCCGATTCGAGTGGTTGGGTGTTGTACATATCTTCGGCATATTTGACGTTGAATTTGAAGAAATCAATTAATTCGGCAATTGAATCGATTTCGGCTTGGAAAACGTTTTTACCTTGACCCAACATGGTGGCGGCTAACATATCTGATCTATATTTAGTAGAGATCAATTCGGAGGCTTTCAAGAAAATGGCAGCTCTATCAGCCCATGGAGTGGCGGCCCATTTAGCTTTAGCAGCTTTAGCAGAAGCAATAGCTGCTTTGATATCTTCTTCAGTAGCTTGGGAAACATTAGCTAAGTTTTGCGAATGTTTAGAAGGATTTAATTGGGGTAAGGTTTCTTGACGATAGATTTTTTCCCCATTAATAACCAATGGAATATCCAATGGAGCACTATCGGTGAATTTGGTGATTGAAGCTCTTAATAAATCCCAATCTTTAATATCTTTATGAGTGAAATCTTTGACTACTTCATTTTTCAAATCTTTTGGAGATTTATGGAAAGCCAATTGCGCAGCATTTCTGGCAACTTGGATACCTCCCAATCTCAACCCAGTTCTAGCAACTAAACCAGCATTAACAGTTCTTGATGCACGCAAAGCAACACCTGTAGTTCTTCTCAACATTATAAATATATGTGTGTGAATATAATTGAATTGATATCTTAATTAAAAACTTTTTAAATTTCAACGGACGTCAATGGTTATATATCGTCATTTTCAAAAACTTTCCGTCTCTACCCCACGAACATTTTTTTTTCGCCAACGGAAACACTAAGCGCGAAAATTCTTTTGGTGCCAGAAAAGTGAGTATTAGCGATGGTTTGAGCCCCGTCTCGCTAAGATAACCATCATAAGGATTTTTCAACTTTGGATTACTATCATCCATGTGGATAATAATATCATTGCAATTCGATAAGATAACAAAAAGAATGAACACTAAATCCTGCTAATTATGAATACTAAAGAATCATCGCGGTGGGTAGATTCTATCAACTTTACTAGTCAATGAGTCTAACTGATCAAAAATGGCTTGTTTATCGGAGTCAAATAGCGACTGATGATTATTCTGATTCATATTGATAATCTGCAGAGACACTTTGTGAATTCTAATTTCTCTCTTGTAAAATATTACCAAGATTAACCATCATTCCAACTTATCAACTTTCTCAGTCAATTTGTCCAACTGATCAAGAATAGTTTGTTTATTGTTATCAAAGAACGAGTGATGGTTATCCAAATTGGTATTGACAACGTCTAAAGAGTCATTCCACTTTGCAAAATCCAACTTCATCTCTTGTAGGATTCCATCAAGATTATTGACAACATCAACACTATTACTCAAATCCGAATGGACCACGTTTAACGACTTTAATCGGCGTATAATCAGGGGCACTGTTTTGTTTACTGCTTCGAAATCGGAGATTTTTTCGTATAGATGATTAATCTTATCATCTTGGCCAACTTCTATCTGAGATGGTTCTATATCGAACAATTTACGTTTAGTTAGTAATTTTTCATACTCTGTATTTAATTCTTGGATTTTCTCAGTAATCTGCATCATTTGATACTCGGGGTTATGTATAATATTAATTTTTCTCGTTAAATCATTAACAATGTTTTGAATCGAGGTATTCGATTCAACACCAATTAGATTTTCTAAATCCGTAATCCTTGTTTCTAATTGTAACGACTGTGAAATGGGTTGTGGCGAGGGCAGTATGCCCGACTCCAATTGCCTTTGTGGAGCACTATCAACTTTTTCAAATAACGAAGTCAATTTCACACTATATTCATTGAACCCATCTTCATTTTTGTTTAAATGCTCTTCCAATGCTTTCAATCTTGTAATCTCTTCATTCTGCTTCGTAGTAGTCTCTCCATTATCTCTTTCAAGTGATATTTCCTGTAATTCACGAGCAATTCTCGCCAATTTCTGATCAATTGTCTCCTTCACTTCGTCCACGGCATACCCAGAATCACCTAATGGCTTAACAATACTACCCAGGAAATCAGGTACTCTTCTAATCGAATTATTTTCAAAAAGCTTCCGTATATGATCTGAATCAACGGCAGAAACATCAATATCTTCATTACCTTCAACCACAACTTCATCCTCCGGTTCAGTATCTAAATCAGATGTTTCAAAAGTATCTTGTATACCAATATCTACACCTGGTAGTCCTTCATATTTGTTCTCCATGGTAATTAGCGCTTTTTACCTCTTCACCATCAAACTTTACAATGGTTGCAATTTTCGCGTCTACATTAAAACGATACTACCAATTGACAAATTTATTTGTTAACTATATAAAAGAGATAAGACACTAAAATCGATCATTCAAGCCCCTAACTTAACAAATGAAATATTTTAGTTACAACAACCTTGAAAATTACCAAAATAGTACATCTATTTACTTCATTCATTTTTGTATATATATAGTTCGTATATAATATTGCCAAATATCAGTCACTGGCTTCGATCGTTCCGTGACCGAATTGCTAACATGCTCGCATTTCAAGCTAACACGTTAGCTTCTCTCGTGTGCTTATTTAGTAACAATCTGCACCACATCTTCATCATTAACACTATGTCCCAAACCACACTTTTGAGGGGAATGCTTCGAACTGGACCCCCAGACCAAGGCATATTTGAATTGATTCTTCATATCTCGATGAACGGCATCACATACTTCAGTGATTGTGGAATTAGCACGAACAACCATAGGATCGTCGAAATTAGGTTGCACTCCTCTTCTTTTAGTGTACAATCTCAACAAATCCAACTGTCTCCAAATCTCTTCTTTCAAGTCGTCAATCCCCAAATCCAATTCACACGACATGACAACCGTGTTTGGTTCTCGAGCTAATCTATCACATTCTTCGAGTGAGACAGCATCAACCTTATTGTATACGTAAAGACACTTGATGTAGGAAATATGTTGTTCATTAATGACATCAATGAAATCATCAATGGTGGCATCTTCGTCACGAACAATGACATCGGCATTGTGGATTTTGTAATCTTTCAACACGGCACTAACAATTTTTTCATCAAGATACTTTGGGGTCGACATGGCACTTAACCTTACACCACCAGTTTTCTTCATCTTGACAGAAATATCAGGTCTTTTCTTATTCAATCTTATACCCATAGACTCCAATTCATTCTCCAAAATCTCACGTTGGTCTCCACCTTTGGTGGCATCTAAAACCATAAGAATCAAGTCTGATGTACGTGAAACAGCAATAACTTGTCTCCCTCTACCCTTACCTTGGGCAGCAGCTTTAATAATCCCTGGCAAATCGACAATTTGCACTTCGGCCCCGTTATATTCAAGTATACCCCCGACTGAAGTCAAAGTTGTGAATTCATAATTAGCAGCTTCCGATTTTGTGTTGGTAACCTTATTCAAAAATGAAGATTTACCAACCGATGGAAAACCAATTAATGAAACCCTAGCATCACCTGCCTTAGCAACTTCGAACCCTTGGCCACCACCACCACCTTGTCCTCCTACTGGTTCTAATAACTCACGTCTGTACCTGGCTAATTTCCCTTTTAATAACCCAATATGGTACTCAGTAGCTTTATTCTTTTGAGTCTTACTCAATTCCAATTGGATATCTGCAATCTTCTCTAAGATCCCCATGTTACTTGCTTGATTAACTTCTCCTACTCTCTTCAACAATCGCAACTTTGTACAGTCTAAAGTTCGGCCGCATTGATGGAAATTTAAAATCAGAGCTCATCGCAAGACAACTGAAGGTAAAGGTAAAACATGCCTAAGACACCAACTAATAGAA
The DNA here is from genome assembly GCA_037042355.1 of Candida sp. Y128-05E. Lineage (NCBI taxonomy): Eukaryota > Fungi > Ascomycota > Pichiomycetes > Serinales > Debaryomycetaceae > Candida > Candida sp. Y128-05E. The sequence continues at coordinate 11,168 of JAXQKE010000011.1, read as the reverse complement.
GAAGAACACCCAGAGACTCTGTGGATGTTGCAGACGTATTAGGAGCAGGAGCTGCCAAGTTAAAAAAGAGAATCAGAGACATAGAGAGGTTGTTGAAGAAGGATAACTTAAAGGCAGACATTAGAATTGGTAATGAACGTGCTTTGAAAGGGTTGAAAATAGAATTGGAGACCACCCAAACGAACTTGAAAGCAAAGACTTTAGCTAAAAAGTACCATATGGTTCGTTTCTTTGAAAAAAAGAAGGCAGTACGGAAGTATAAACAAGCCAAGAAACTGCTTGAAGAAGTCACTAAAACTGAAGTGAAGAAAGATATTAAGAAAGCTAGGAAACTTGTGAAACATTGTGAAGTCGATATCGTTTACGTCATTTTGTTTCCAAAGACTGAAAAGTATATTTCATTGTATCCAAATGCGAAGGAAGAAGATGTGAAAACTACCAATAATTCTAAAGCTAAAAAAGGTACTCAGCAAACTGAAGAACGTAAAAGAGAGTTTAGAAAGGAATGTGAAAAATTAATTGACGAAAAGAAACTTCCATTTTCAATCGAAGATGCTGTATCTGGTAGACCTATTAATGTGGAAGTTAAATCTTCTGCACCAACTAAAGAAATTGATGCTCCAGAAGAAAAGAAAGTGGAGGAAGAAGATGATTTCTTTGAAAATTAATCTTACATTCATTATTAACTTGTATATCTACTGTATATTATAGAATCAGCATGAATAATTTCAATAAAAAAAATCGGCATGAATAATATTCAATCAAAAATGTATTGATAATCTATCGTACACTCGATTTAGTCAATCAAATGTAATTGATGTTGGTCCTACAATCCATTTACTACAAGGTGTTAAGCAAGTATATATTAGCTAAATAGTAATGGCAATACCGAGTTAATGGCGGCGATAGCAATAGTTAGCAAATACTCGACAACATCCCGAAGGAAAATAAAATCGGGTAAAGATTGAAAGAAAGTGACGATTTCCACGGTATTTATATTTCGTTTTTGGTCTCAGGGTAACCCCAGATTTCCAATTTAGTGAAAGTGTGATTGATATCGATCGTGTATTCGATTTGTTCAATCAATAATGTAATTCATACTCTTTTTCATACTTAATATCCACAGCATCATTTACCAATAATATCTTGACCTTCTCCCCCTTTAAATCTTCAGGAAGATCTAAAGTACACGAAACAACTCCTTTCTTCCCTACCATTCTTGGTGCTGCTCGCTTAATCAATAATAACTCTTCGTCTTTGGCAATAATAACAAACCACGATTCCCTCTGTGCTTTAGGGAAATGAGGGCAGTACATTTTAAAATCTTTGTTTAAAGGAGGATTATCGTGTGCAATGGTAACCTCCAAAGTTTCCGAATCTTCTTGTTGAAGTGATACTTCACCAGTGGGTAAATGCGATGCAATTCGAACAAATTGCTTCTTCGCCATATCATCAGTGATTGGTCCACTATCATCGTTTTTATGGACCGGGATATTCTCCCCCTTTACTCCAATACTTTCGGCAAATTTATACATCTTACCTACTGGCATTTTACCCAATCCTTGCAAATCTATTTTTTTGCCATTATCCTTACCCTTGGTCAATTTTGACCCAGGTAATGTTAAAATTGGATCATCATCATACCACATACGTTGTTTGATACATTTCATAAGTTCAATCATTGTCAAAACAACCTTCAAGTAACCATACTCTGCAGCAGCATCGATAAATGCTTGCAATATACGAAGTGCCTGGTCAAGAATAGAAATAGTATCTTGAGCATAATCGGCAATCGGCAATTCAACTCGACTCATATATGCTTGGATCAAGAGATATGCCTTCACATGGGGATCCCAAATAAATTCCTTATTCAAATCTTCTAATTGATACCTCATGGCCCTTGACATTTCCATATTTATCAATTCTTCCCCATGTCTAGTTGCCAATTCATCATATTCGGTGGCTTCACATAATAATCTCAAACAGTCCCTAAATGATAGATCCTCATTAATGTTGTTAACCAAGTTTCTAATAGTGATATGCGACAAATAATAGTATGAAGAAATATTTAAAAACGGGGTTGGTATCAACTCGTCTTTTGCCCCTTCTGTAATACATTTTGATTCACTCAAATTTTCTAAAGTTTTGTCAATCAACAGCGTCAAGAAACTAGAAATTCCCGCTTGGGACATATCCTCTATACCATAATATGTAGGGTTATTGTGTGCTCTTCTATATAAGAATGTCCATGTTAGAAAGTCCATAGCTTCTTGTCTCGATTTAATTGTCCCTGACGAAATTTCGGCACCAATATGATTATCGAGCACTTTATGTAATGAAGATTCCACAGGGAATCCAATATTCAAGAAATGTTTGTAAAAAACCTTTTTCGATTCTTTTGTGTATACGATTGCAATACCAGACGTATCGAAAGCTGGTCTACCGGCTCTACCCATCATTTGCAAAATATCTGTCAAGTCCATGTCCCTATAACCTTCGATTTTAGCATCAAAAAACTGTGTACCCTTGATAATTACCAAATGGGCAGGTAAATTAACACCCCACGCTAAAGTAGAAGTTGCAATCAAAATTTGGATTTTACCTGCTTCAAAAAGTTTATGAGAAATTTGACGATCAGATTCTACTAAACCAGCATGATGTAATCCCATACCAAATTGCAATGATAACCTTAAAGTGTCGTCCTTAACTTCTTTCAAAACAGCCATCAATTCTTCTTCTGGCATCTTCAAAAATCTTCTTGGATCAGATTCCATACCACATAAATGAATTAAATCCAATGCTGTAAGTCGGGTTTGCCTACGGGAGGCAACAAAAATCAATACCGGCTTGTGAGGGGAATGTTGCTTGATTGCCATAAATGCTGGTTTGTTCATAGTCTTCATCAATGGACAAAAGGCCAAATTATCTGGGAATCCATCAATGTACATTTGCAATGGGACTGGACGAACTGACTGTGGGAAATTAAACAATCCTTCTTTGACACCTAACCATCCAGCCATGTCTAATGCATTGGACACAGCAGTAGACATACCCAATAACCTGATGGGTTTCTTGGTTTGTGAAGAAATATAATTCATACGACTGACAATCATTTCCAAAATTGGACCACGGTCACTAGCAAGTAAATGAATTTCATCCATAATAACCAACGATACTTGTTGTACAAATTTTCTAGTTTGCCAATTACGAGAAATACCATCAAACTTTTCAGGTGTTGTAATAATAATGTCAGCTTCCCTGATATCCTTTGCGGCAGGTAAGGAGTCACCTGTTAACTCAACTAACTTGAAATTAGTGTTCTTGCAGATTCTGGATCTCCAGTCATCGACTCTTTCACGGACCAAGGCCTTCATCGGAGCAATATAAACCACTTTCGAACCGGGAAATTCCTTAAACGCATGCCAAATAGCAAGCTCTGCAACAACGGTTTTACCTGAACCAGTTGGGGAACCAACAAAGACACTCGAGTTAGTATTGTAAAGTGAATGGAATACCATAGTTTGCATAGGATTAAAATAACGGAATTTTGATGAGTAAATTGCTTCAATCGTAGGGTTGTGTAATGCCGTAACTGGAAGCGGTTGAAGCTTCAACAAATTTGTTCTAATAGTCTCATTAGTCGGTCTAATTAAATGTTGGAAAGATATCGTATGCACTGTTTCAGAGCCAATCCAATTATCAGAAACCACTCGGACAACGACTTGTGGCGGTAATGGATCTCCCAATGGAATCATGAAATCCATTTCAAGCGGGTTTCGTATAGTCTTACGGTTGAATATAACTTTTTGAACATGGAGAATATCAGACCTATCTGAAACTTCAACAGTTAACCAAAAGAACTGGGAATTACCATGATACTTTTCATCCCACACAAAGTCTGCTTCTAAAACCGTGTGAACACGCATTACACTACTCGTTATTGGGAAAATCTCAGAATCAATAAGGATGGTTGGAAATCTTCCAAGAAGTTTGTAAAGTTTTCCACCTACGTTTGAATTGTGAACGAGGTCACCTAATTCAGGAGCACTCATTTCCCTTAGCATATCCATTGAAGGATTTTTAGTCCGAATATTCCTCAACACACTTTCTGGTAAATCAAACTGAGCCAACGGGTGCTCAAATGCCCATATTCTCCGGTCAATCGATTGACATATTGATAGCAAGATCCGCATCAATTGACCCCATCTTCGATTCATGCATATCAAAAACAATGCTTTACAAATTCTAGCAGAGTTTTGGGCAACATAATTTGAATCTGATATCAATGCCGAATTCTTAATACTTGCTTGAGAGATAAAGGATTGAAGCAAAATATTTGTCTTTCCCTGAGCTGTTTCTGGATCTCCAGCAATTTGACATGGAGCATCTGTTTCTAACAAATCCTTTAATTCTTTGGATTCATCTTCTCTATACTTAACACTATCAAATTCAGTACTCATACTGATCATAGACAATACGTCTGCCTCAGTTGCTCTTGGGTTTGCCATTTGATTGAATACCTCAACAGAGTTGTTTAATAAATAGAAATCGGAGGCAATTCTTCCCAAATCCTTTGGAGTAAATGCTTCTGATTTTTCATCAAATACAATCATTTGCAAGTGATGTAATCTTCTAGCAGCAGTGGTAATCATCTCACGGCGTCTAGCATTCAACAATGGATCTTCTTGCAATTCTCTCCAGTCAATACCATACGCAAATGGATTCTTTCGCATACGAACCATCATATAGGTATACCCTAACCAACGAACACCCTCTTCAATATTGGTGACAGTACCCAATGAAATCTCAGCATTGAGATTGTCAACAATCTTGGCTTGGAGCTTTGATTCAATCGGATGCTGCTGGGTTATAAGCGAAACGTAGTGATCTAATTTGTCACTGGTTGTGCACAAAATACCTGTCCCAAATTGTTCATATTGTGGTCTACCAGCTCTACCAAAAATTTGAATAACATCTGAAATACCCAAATCAACAAACCCACCATTTTTTGCATCATACAATTGCGTTCCCTTTACTATAACAACAGCAGCGGGCAAATTAACACCCCAGGCAAGGGTAGCTGTGCAGCATAGAACCTTGATAGCACCACTTTCAAACATCTTTTCAGTCAAGTTACGGTCGGAACGCAACATACCAGCATGATGAACCCCAAACCCACCTTGAAATAACTCCCGCATATCTTTATTTCTGTTTTTACCTGCTACTTCACGTTCAAATTTGACAAATTGCGGTGACTCCGAACAGTCAAAAAGACCTTGTTCATTAAAATCTCTTGACTTGTTGATGAATGTACGGGCGGTTTTGACGGTATCTGCTCTTGAGTGGACAAACACCATTACTTGGAGTCCATCGTTGACATACTTGACGAGTTTATCATATGAGATATTGTCAATATTTTCTCTAGCTTGTTTTGATCCCACCTTACCTCTAACCCCTAAAAGCTGCTGTTGTAATGGCACTGGCCTAAAAGTCTGATCAAAATAAAACATCCCAACTGCTCTATTAACCCCAAGGAAATCAGCCACATCCATATAATTTGGTAAAGTAGCAGACAACCCCACTACCCTAATCATTGATTGTGTACTTTCGACTTGTCTCAAAGTACGTGCGACCAAAGTCTCAATGACTGACCCACGATCTTCATGAAGCAAGTGGACTTCATCGATAATTAATAATTTCACTTTGGTTACCAATTCGTTATCGCCATATGCCTTTCTAGTGACGACATCCCATTTTTCCGGGGTGGTGACAATAATCTGGGTATTTTGAATTTCCTGTTTAGTCAATTGCATATCCCCCGTCAATTCTCTTACTTTTATCCCCAACCAGGCTAATTTCTTGCTATACTTCTCCACAATCTCCGCTGCCAAAGCCTTCAATGGGGCTACATAAATAATTTTAAACTCATCATAGTCGATATCAACTACGGGGTCACCTTCCGCGTCCAACGATTCGGTCATGAATTGGCCAATAGCATGGAGAATAGTTAATAACGCCACATCGGTTTTACCGGCCCCTGTGGGAGCACAGACCAACATATTTTCATTGGTCTTGTAAGCAACAGGGTAAACCAACGACTGCATTCTGTTCAACGTATCATATTTGAATGTACCCTTACAAAGAAAATCGAGATCACTTATTTTAATCAATTGAGAGTCCCTAATCCATTTATTCTGTTTGGGTTCCGGGAATGGAATAATGATTTCTTCGTGGGTGGCATAACTGTTTCTTTCAGTACCTTTAGGTAACGAAAACTTCTTCCCCGTGACAGCAACTACACTTGAAAGATCGGGATTTTTAAAAACATGGGGGTACTTCTGTTCTGGCCCTCTTGGAGCTAGTTTGACATTTTTAGCCTTTTCCCTATTCTCCTGGAGTATTTGAACCCTTTCCTCTGGAGTAAGGAATTTGGGTACATCTTGATCATCTTCAAGTAAAATTGATTTATGCTGGACAATCTTACTAATAAATTCAAACTCGTCAAAACCCAACATATCAAACAATTGCGATTGTAATTGTTCATCAGTTGGATCTGACGAAACAATCCCCTTTATAAGGCTTAACACATCATCACCTGATTGTTCTCTTCCTTCTCCAATTCTAGCACAATCCAGTTCAATGGATTTAAGTATATCATCTCCATTAGAATTATCAATAATATTATCAAAAATATCACTAGATAAATCATTAAATTTACTAAGAATTTTATCTATTGGATTCAATCGATTATGTTCATCATCAATTTTAGGTAATTTAGTTGGAATTGTAATATCTAAAGTCTCCAATAGTTTCATCATAGGTTCCATGGCTTGCATGTAAGACTTTGTAGAGTCTGCTGTATATGAAACCATGATTTGTAATTATTACCTATAGGATCTCTTGTAATACCTACAATATACCTCTTGTTGAGATTTACTCATAGTTAAACTCACGTGATCGTTTCCATGTGACTTTCTTGAAACAATTATTTTCTACCGACTGCGATTAGATGAGATGAGGAAAAAACTAACTACTAGTATAGAATCTTTACAATATACTTACAAATGGCTAGAAGTTCCAAACCTAGGAGTACTCCTAAACATTTAAAGGAACTGTCTAAGAGATCTCATAAAGAAGTTGAATCTGATGAAGAATTAGAAGATAACCAAGATTTAGTTGATGAATTAGATGGTGATTTCGATGAAGTTGCCCAGTTGTTAGGTGACAATGTTAAAGATCCAGAAGCTAAGAAATCAAAAAGTCAAAAAAAGGAACAACAATTGGAAGTGCAAACTAATAAATTAATCAAACCTTCTGTAGAAACACATCATGATGATATGGAAAATGATAAGTTTGAAGATGCCGGTTTATCTGAACCAACTATGCAAGCTATCAAACAAATGGGTTTCGAAAAAATGACCAAAGTGCAAGCTAAAACTATTCCTCCTTTATTAGCTGGTAGAGATGTTTTGGGTGCTGCTAAAACTGGGTCTGGTAAAACTTTAGCTTTCTTAATACCGGCAATTGAAATGTTATACTCTTTGAAATTTAAACCAAGAAATGGTACTGGTGTTATTGTTGTTTCTCCTACCAGAGAATTGGCTTTACAAATCTTTGGTGTTGCCCGTGAATTAATGGAACACCATTCTCAAACTTTTGGTATTGTTATCGGAGGTGCTAACAGAAGACAAGAAGCTGAAAAGTTAGCTAAGGGTGTCAACCTCCTCATTGCTACTCCTGGTAGATTATTAGATCATTTGCAAAACACTCCTGGTTTCATTTTCAAAAACTTAAAGGCTTTGATTATTGATGAAGCCGATAGAATCTTGGAAATTGGGTTCGAAGACGAAATGAAACAAATTATTAAGATCTTACCTAAAGAAGAAAGACAAACCATGTTGTTCTCGGCTACCCAAACCACTAAAGTGGAAGATTTGGCCAGAATCTCGTTACGAGCAGGTCCATTGTATATTAACGTTGTGCCTGAAACTGAAACATCCACTGCCGATGGGTTGGAACAAGGGTACGTTGTCTGTGAATCAGACAAACGTTTCTTGTTACTTTTCTCATTCTTGAAGAGATACTCCAAGAAGAAGATTATCGTATTTTTATCTTCATGTAACTGTGTCAAGTATTTCGGGGAATTATTAAACTACATTGACTTACCTGTATTAGATTTACACGGTAAACAAAAACAACAAAAAAGAACCAACACCTTCTTTGAGTTCTGTAATGCCAAACAAGGGATATTGGTATGTACCGATGTTGCCGCCAGAGGATTGGATATCCCCGCTGTCGATTGGATCATCCAATTCGATCCTCCTGATGATCCAAGAGATTATATTCACCGTGTGGGGCGTACCGCCAGAGGTACCGACGGTAAAGGTAAATCATTAATGTTCTTAACCCCAAGTGAATTAGGTTTCTTGAGATACTTGAAAGCAGCTAACGTTCCATTAAATGAATACGAATTCCCCAGCAACAAAATTGCCAACATTCAATCTCAATTAAGTAAATTGATCAAAAGTAATTATTGGTTACATCAATCGGCTAAAGATGGGTACCGTTCATACTTACAAGCATACTCTTCGCATCATTTAAAAACTGTTTATCAAATTGATAAATTGGATTTGGTAAAAGTAGCTAAATCGTTTGGTTTTGATGTGCCACCTAAAGTTAATATCACCATTGGTGCCAGTGGGAAATCAGTGGAGAAAAAGCATAAAAAGCAAAGAAGAGATCAAAAGAATTAAGAGTTAACACCTTAATGTTAACAATTTAGTTAGTTCTAACTTGATGTAGTCATTTATGAAAACCTTGTATATTACATATCCAATAAATTGTATTTGGTAATTCTTTGTAGGCGCTACCTGAATATTTAATTTACGCGATTCTTGATTCAGACGCATCGTAGAGAATTACAACGCTATAAACTAATCAATTTCAATAATGGAGGCTAATTTGAATAAAGGGATAGTTTCAGACTTTACTACGGAACGTAGCACATCAACAACTGATACAGAATATGATAAAAAAAATCAGTTTTCTTTGGATACTCATACGAGAAAATACGAACGTCAATTCTTTAGCATGTACCAATATAGAATGAAACATTTACGAGAGAGAGTTTATGCCAATGCTATTGCTAAATGGGGAGACGGGGAGAAGCGTCTTGATGGGAATGTTATTGTTAAACAAGATAAGATTTTGGATATTACCTCGGGTAAAATCTGTTGGGTCATTGGTACAGTATTCTGTGATTTGAAACATAAACTAAACATCTTGAATGATGTCGAACATGGTACTGATGATGTGTTGCCCATATTCCCCACCAGTTATATTGATGAACAAAACAAAGGAACAATAATGATTGAGGATGAGTCGGGAAGAGCTATTCTCAGTAATGATGATTTCTTAACCAAGAATCTCTTTGTTACTGGTAGTATAGTAGGTGTGCTTGGAATTGAAGTTAATGCCGGGGTCTTTGAGGTCGTGGATATGGTGTATCCTACTGTGGCTCCCCAAAAGCCATTATCTAGTGGGAAGGGCAAAATAGCTATAGTTTCAGGGTTGAATATCTGTGGTGGTGTAGATGATGATTTGAAATTGGAACTCTTGAAGCAGACTTTGGTAGGGGAAATTGGTTGTGATATTGATGCACAGACGGTTGGGGAAATAAGTCGCCTAATCATTGCTGGAGACTCGATAGCGCCCCCAGCGCCATCAGAAACCAAGAATGATTTCATATCATCAAACAACTATGGGTCGAAAAACATTGCCAAATTTGATAATGAAGGTTTACAAAAGTTCGATCAATTTATCTCGGAACTAATTCCAAGTATACCTGTCAGTATAATGCCAGGGGCTAATGATCCCCAAGAAATATGTTTACCGCAACAAGCGTTCCACAGATCGATCTTAGCTTCCAGTAAACCCTACATGAACGAATATTTACAGATGTGCACCAATCCTCAATGGTACGAGATAAATGGCGTCAGAATGTTGGCAACTTCAGGGCAAAATAATGATGATGTGATTAAATACTTGACTCCCAAACAATTGCAGTCGCCAGATTTGCTAAGCCAAATCATGACAACTACCATGAAATGGCAAAACATTATCCCTACAGCTCCAGATACACTCTACTGTTACCCGTACCCTGATTTCGATCCTTTCGTACTCGAGGAAACACCGCATGTATATTTTGTCGGGAATCAAACAAAATACACTCTGGAAACAATTGAAATTGAAAACAAGAAAGTCTTGACTATAGCCATTCCCAAATTTTCCGAATCTGGAGAAGTGGTAATTGTCAATCTACAAGACATGTCAACTGAAGTTATTAAGATTGATATATAGTATATATAATAATGATTTTAATAATATCCATTACTATTATTTAGAGAAAAAGTGCGAGTAGAGATGTAGTATTCATAAACCTATAATCAATCTAATCAATATTATTATCATGAGTTACAATAGTATTAATAAAAATATCATAATCTGAGGATGCTTCAAAAAGAGGAGTAAATAAAGAAAATTTAAACTACTAAAGTGTTTACCAGCAAATAGTGGTATTTAAGATGAACTAGATAAATAACCACTGGTATGATCATATGAATATACATAACTCGGCAAAAATCAACTAGTTTGAATTCAACATGAAAAATACTTCCAGCCTAGAAAAATATCCAAATGCTTGATTACCAACTTACGCAATTATACATGTAAGAACCCCAGCTAAAAGAATATTTAAGATCATAAATTATATAATCTAGTAAATCTTGATATATCATAACGATAAGGAATATATACTGGCTTCTATCGCTCTTTTGGCTTCTATAGCCCTTTTATATACTTCTCGATACTAGGTTTCTCAGTCTACGTGGAAAGCCTCACGGAATAACTATTTTTTCGGATCAATAGATTAATTGCGATATTCATTGCAAGATTTCCATTATTCATTCCATGTTTTATGCCAAGATTCATACCGAGATCGATTAATAGAATAGCTAATCCGTTAGTGGAGTAACTGATGACTGGATCATCTTTCATATTTCCTGAGTACCTAACATCACTCACTATGTTACTTATCTAGAATACTAATCGATTAACTTCAACGTTCTTTTCTCGTATTTATATGTTTAACTATTTCCCCTCATGGACCC